>PVJD01001467.1:0-264394 GCA_004026545.1 Mormoops blainvillei
GGGGAGGAGAAGGAGAAGGAGAAGGAGAAAAACAACAACAACAGAGGAACATAGTCAAAAAATAAAATGGTAATAAACATATATCTATCAATAATCATTTTAAATATAACTGGTTTAAATGCTCCAATGAAAAGACATAGGGTAGTTGAATGGATAAGAAAACAAGGTCCATATATATGCCATCTTCAAGAGACCCACCACAGAATGGAAGATACACACAGACTAAAAGGGATGGAAAAAGATATTTATACAAGTGGAAAAGGGAAAAAAACTGGAATAGCAACACTTATATGTGACAAAATAGACTTTAATACCAAGGCTATAGTAAGAGACAAAAAAAGTACACTACATAATGATAAAAGGAACAATCCAACAAAAGTATATATCCTTGTAAACATTTACGCACTCTACGTAGGAGCAAACAAATATGTAAAGTAAATCTTGATGGACATAAAGGGAGAGACTGACAGAAATAAAGTCATAGAAGGAGATTGTAACAACCCATTGACATCAAGGGATAGATCTTTTAGACAGAAAATCAACAAGTAGATGGCGGCCTTAAATGACACACTAGAACAATTGGATTTAATTGATATCTTCAGAGGTCTTCACCCCAGAGCAGCAGAATACACATACATTTCAAGTGCACATGGAATGTTTTCTAAGAAAGGCATCATTTTAGGACACAAAACAAGTCTAGGTAAATTTCAGAAGATTGAAATCATATCAAGCACCTTCTCTGATAATAACGCTATGAAACTGGAAATCAATCACAAGAAGAAAACTGAAAAATACACAAAGATATGGAAGCTAAATAACATGTTATTAAACAATGAATGAATTAACAATAAGATCAAGGAAGAAATCAGAAGATACCTTGAAACAAATGAAAATGAGAACGTAACAACCCAAATCTGTGGGACATGGGGAAAGTAGTCCTAAGAGGGAAATTCCTAGCATTACAGGACTATTTCAAGAGACAATACAATGCTCAAATAAATATCTAACTTTAAAGAAACTCTAAAAAGAAAATCAAACAAAGAAAAAAGTGAGTAGAAAGAAGGAAATAATAAATATCACAGCAGAAATAAATGAAATAGAATCTCAAAAAACAATACAAAAGATTGATAAATCCAAAAGCTGGTTCTTTAAAAAGACAAACAAGTTTGACAAACCTTTAATCAGACTCATCAAGAAAAAAAGAGAGAGGACCCAAATAAATAAAATCAGGAATGAAAGAAGAGAAGTAACAACTTACACCAACAAAATACAATGGATTGTAAGAAACTGTATGAATAGCTATGTGCTAACAAATTGGACAATCTAGAAGAAATGGATAAATTCCTAGAAACATACAATCTTCCAAAACTCAATCAAGAAGAATCAGAGAAAGGGAATACACAGATTACAACTAGTGAAATTGAAGCAGTAATTAAAAAACTTCAAACAAACAAAGCCCTGGACCAGATGACTTCACAGGTGAATTTTACCAAACATTCATAGAACTAACACCTTTCCTCAAACTATTCCAAAACATTCAAGAGGAGAGAAGACTCCCAATCTCATTTTATAAGGTTAACATTATCCTAATTCCAAAACGAGACAAGGACACTACAAAGAAATAAAATTACAAGCCAATATCAATATGGATGAACATAGATGTTAAAATCCTCAACAAAATATTAGCAAACCAAATACAGCAATACATTAAAAAGATCATACACCATGATAAAGTGGGATGCAAGGCTGGTACAGTATCTGAACATCAATAAACATGATATACCACATAAACAAAATGAAGAATAAAAACTGCATGATCATATCAATGGATGCAGAAAAAGCATTTGATAAAATCCAGCACCCATTTATGCTAAAACTGTCAGTAAAGTGGGAATAGAGAGAACATGCCTCAGTGTAATAAAGGACATATGTGACAAACTCACAGCCAACATCATATTCATTGGGGAAAACTACAAGTGTTCCCATTAAGATTTGGAACAAGACAGGGATGTCCACTTTCACCTCTCTTATTCAATATAGTACTGGAAGTCTTAGCCATAGCGATCAGAGAAGAAGAAGAAATAAAAGGCATCCAAACTGGAAAGGAAGAAGTAAAAACATCATTTTTCGCAGATGACATGATACTGTATCTATAGAACGCTAAAGATTCCACCAAAAAACTACTAGAACTGATAAATGAGTACTGTAAAGTAGCAAAAGACAAAATGAATATTCAGAAATCAGTTGTATTTTTATACACCAATAGTGAATTATCAGAAAGAGAAGTTAAGAAAACAATTCCATTTACAATTGCATAAAAAATACCTAGGAGTAAATTTAACCCAGGAGGTGAAAGACCTGTACTTGGAAAATTACAAGGCACTGAGGAAAGTAACTGAAGAAGATACAAGTAAGTGGAAGCATATGCCGTGTTCATGGATAGGAAGGATTAACATCATTAAAATGTCCATACTAACCAAAGCAGTCTACAGATTCAATGCAATTCCTATCGAGATACCAATGGTGTATCTCACAGAATTGGAACAAATATTCCAAAAGTTTATATGGAACCATAAAAGATCCCGAATAGCAACCACAATCTTGAGAAAGAAGAACAAAGTTGGAGAAATCACACTACCTGATATCAAACTATACCACAAGGCCATAGTAATTAAAACAGAATGATACTGCCATAAAAACAGACAA
The DNA here is from genome assembly GCA_004026545.1 of Mormoops blainvillei. Classification (NCBI taxonomy): domain Eukaryota; kingdom Metazoa; phylum Chordata; class Mammalia; order Chiroptera; family Mormoopidae; genus Mormoops; species Mormoops blainvillei. The sequence continues at coordinate 2,707 of PVJD01001467.1, forward strand.
ATAGATAAATGGAACAGAATGGAGAGCCCAAAATAAACCTATGCCTTTATAGTCGATTAATATTTGACAAGGAGGCAAAAACAGCAAATGGTGTTGGGAAAATTGGACAGATACATGTGAAAAAATGAAACTAGACCACCTCCTTACACCACACACAAGAATAAACTCAAATGGATTAAAGGTTTAAATGTTATACTTGAAGCCATAAAAATCCTAGAAGGAAACATAGGCAGTAAAAATCTTGGACATTTCTTGTAGCAACATTTTTTCTGATGTACCTCCTAGGGCAAGGGAAACAAAAGAAAAAAAATAAACAAATGGGACTACATCAAACTAAAAAGTTTTTGCACAGCAAAGGAAACCACCAACAAAATGAAAAGCTAACCCACTAAATGGGAGAACATAGTCATCAGTAGATATGATAAGAAGTTAATATATAAAATTTATGAAGAACTTACAAAACTTAACACCAATAAACAAACAATCCATTTAAAAAATTGGCAAAGGACCTGAATAGACACTTCTCTAATGTAGACACACAGATGGACAATATTCATATGAAAAGATGCTCAACATCACTAAATCATCAGAGTGATGCAAAATAAAACAACAATGAGGTATCACCTCAACCTGTCAGAATGGCCATCATCAATAAGTCAACAACAAGTGTCGGCAAGGATGTGGAGAAAGGGGAACCCTTGTGCACTATTGATGGGAATGCAGACTGCGGAAAGCAGTGTGGAGTTACCTCAGAAAATTTAAAATGTAACTGTTTTATGATCCAGTGATTCCACTTCTGGCAATTTATCCAAAGAAACCCAAAACACTAATTCAAAAAAATATATGCGCCCCTATTCAAAGGGTAAAATTTTACCCTTTGTTGGCAAGGATGTAGAGAAAAGGGAACCCTCATGCACTGTTGGTGGGAATGCCAATCGGTGCAGCCACTGTGGAAAGCAGTGTTATGACCCAGTGATTCCACTTCTGGGAATTTATCCGAAGAAACCCAAAATACTGATTCGAAAGGATATACGGACGCCTATGTTCTTTACTGCATTATTTACAACAGCCAAGGTTTGGAAGGAGCCCAAGGGTCCATCCATAGATGAGTAGATAAAAAAACCACAGTACATTTACACAATGGAATGCTATTCAGTCATAAAAATACGAAACTCTTACCCCTTGTGACAACATGGGTAGACCTGGAGTTTATTATGCTAAGTGAATAAGCCAGTCAGAGAAAGACAAGTACCATATGATTTCACTCATATGTGGAATCTATGAACAACAACAACAGAAAAATAGAAACACTAATAGAGAACAGACTGACAGCTGTCAGAGGGGAGGGGGGTTGGGAGGATGCGTGAAATAGGTGACAGGATTGAAAAAAAGAGCAAAAAAACTTCATCATCACAGACAACAGTGTGATGATGACCAGAGGGAAAGAGGGTGAAGTGGGAAGAAATGCTGATGGAAGGAGACTTGACTTTGGGTGTGAACACAATGCAATATGCACATGATGTTTTATAAAACTGTACACTTGAAACGTATGTAATTTTATTAAACAATGTAACCCTAATAAATTCAATGATTAAAATATATAGAAGTTGATTCTGTTTGCTAAAACTTCATTTATGATTTCTACATTGATATTCAAAAGTGAAAGTGGGCTACAATTTTCTTTTTCAATGTCTAAAGTTACTTGTTTTCAGAATCAGCATAATTTCTCTTGTCACAAAAAATTGGTATCTGTGTTTCTTTGCATTGATTCTGGAATAATTTAAGTGGCATTAAAATTTTCTATCCTTGGAGGTTTGATCATTGCCCTGTTGAAAATGTCTGGGCCCAATGCTTCCTTCAGGGTGAGTCAAGTGATTGAAACCCCAAGGAAGCAGGACTTCAGACAAGAGTGCAGGCGTGTCTGGGTCTGGCCCTTAGAGCAGCATTTTCAACCTTTCCCATCTCACGACACATGTTAACTGATTACTAAAATCCTGCGGCACACCAAAAAATATATTTTTTGCCAATCTGACAAAAAATAGGTATAATTTTGATTCATTCACACTGGATGGCTATTGTGTTGCTGTCATTTTTTCTTTTAATGTAACAATCTAAGGGAAAAGAGGTCAGTGCCCTGACTGAATAGTCAGATCTCACAGGATTTACAAACTCACCTCACACAGCGTGCCTGTTGCTGCACAGTGGCTGAAAATCCCCGCTTTGGAGAACAGTGGGCTTCGGTGCCCCCAGGGTGGCCTGTGTCTCCAATCAAGGCCAGGGCGGAGATGCAACCTTCTTCATTTTATCTTTGACAACCTTCTTTATTCTTTATTTCTTCTGTGGTAATTTTTTCAATTTACATTCTAAAAACTCTTCTAGAGGTTATTTTGATAAATTATATTTCCCTTAAAACAAATTATCCAGTTCATCCAGATTTCCAAGGATATTTGCATTGAATTGAACAAAGCAGTCCTTTGTGATCCTCTTAATTTTTATCTAATATCTTACTTTGTGTATTTTGTTTTCTTGATTGATTATGTTACCATTTAAATTATTTTCAAAGAACTAGCTCTTATATTTCTTTTGTTTGTTCTTATTCCTAATTCATTAACTTCTGCTTTTATTTTAATTCCTTTTTACTGTTTTCTTTAGGGGTACTTTTGTTGCTTTTTTTCTGACTTCATGAGTTGGATGCTAAACTTCTAAATTCTTTTCGTAAATGTAAATATTTAAGGTGAAGACTTAGCCCTTAGATATTACAGATATGTATTGCTTCAGGTATACCCCATAATTTCTAAAATAATGTAATGTATTGTCTGTAGTATTTTCATTATTGTTATTTTGTAGATATTCTAAAATTTTAGTTTGAATTTAGCTTTGATGTATTGGGTTGGCCAAAAAGTTCATTTGGTTTTTCTGTAAGATGGCTCTAGTAGCATTTAATTGTCTTTAACTTCATTCAAAACAATTTTGTTAGATTGTATCATGACAGCTGTCATATCAGTGTGCATTTTAAAAAACATCAAAATTGGTGAATTTTTGTGTAGCCATTTTAATATTGAAGATGGAAGAAAATATGTAACATTTTTGTCATATTATGCTTTATTATTTCAAGAGAGGTTAAAACACAACTGAAGTGCTATATATATTTATATATTTGTGCCGTGTATGGAGAAAGTGATATGACTGAGCGAACATATCAAAAGCTATTTGTGATGTTTCGTGCTGGAGATTTCTCACTGGACAATGCTCCCCCAGGGGGTAGAGCAGTTGAAACTGTTAGCAATCAAATCTAGACATTAATTGAGAACAATCAATGTTCTACCACATGGGAGCTGGTCAACATACTCAAAATATCCAAATCAATAAAGTTATTGGTGAAAATGAAAAGTGTGTCTTTTTTTATGGAAAAAACTAAATGGATATTTTGACTAACCCAACAGTTTTTAAGTTTGGAGAGTATGAGAGTTTAAAAGCTTCCAGGTGCAAGGGTCATTTGTTTTCCTATTATGTCATTAATTTTTAGTTTTATTTCATTATGATCAGATCAGAGATCAGTGTTGTCTGTGTTACTTTGTATTTTTGAAACATTTGAGTTTTTCTTTGTGGTCTAAAGGGGGGTCGATTTTTGTGAATGATTTAAGAAACTCAAGGGGAATGTGTATTCTCTTTTCAGCCTACTAATTTTGATATCAGTAGGTCTTCTTTATCCTTAAATGGTTTTTGATCTGTTGTAGTCTGACAGAAGTAAATTAAAATCTATTACCACTATTGTGGTTTTACTTCTCCTTAGTTTTTTGGAGTCCTTTATAAATAATGATGCTATGTTATTTGTTCACAAATATCCTTCTTATATTCTTATAAATTGTTCCTTTTCATTATAAAATGTCCTCCCTTGTCTCAGTTAATGTCATTCTCCTTGGCCCTGAATTCAGGCTTGTCTGGTATTACGACAAGACCCTGAAGTTTGTTTGAGTTAGCCGAATATACCTTTGCCCTTTTGTTTTCATCTTTTCTGAAGCCTTTGTTTTAGGTAACTCCCTTGGATAGAGCACCAAGTTTTCCTTTGTGATTCAAACTGCAAGTCTGTTTTCTTGGAATAGATGAATTTAGTTTTATTCATGTGACACTTACATTATTTTATTGCATGTTTTCATAACCTTTTTAGTCCTTCATTACTCTTTTATTATGTGCTTCATGTTTGCTTTGCTGTGTTTTAGGTGTGTTTCTTCTGTTTATTTGGAAAGTTTGTATTTTTATTAAGCAGTTGCTTTTATAACCATAACTTTATACAGTCCTCTGTATACAATACTCCCAGTTCTCTATTTCTTCAGGCTGTTTCAGTTGATTTGCATTCTGGACAATGATAACGTTGCATACTTTCTCTTTTTTCCTTACTCCTTCACCTTTGCTGCACTGAATGTCAAATGATTTTTTTTACTGTGTGCTTTTTTTAAAATTTCACATTTATGCACACTTCTATTTCTTGATTTTAAAATGAGCCTTTAATGAGATACTTTGATCCCTTGCTATACATAAAAGATGAGGAAAGTAGTGTTCTTAAACACACCTTCATTTTCTTTCCCTTCTCTCCCAATTTTCATTAATCACACCATGTCCACATTCCCCATCACTGGGTTTATAAAATCATACATTCTGCTCTGTTCCCATATCCCCTCATTTGTTTTCATCCTAGTCCTGCAGTTAAAGATTCAGAATTCCTCTAGTTATTCCACCAAAGTGTTTTCTCCCCACTTATTGGTGGAAGATCACATCTTGTGATCTCATATGGTTTTTAAACCAACTTTGTGTTTTTATTGATGGGTGACAACTTTATACTTCTAGGTATCACTAAACTGTGTACAATTAGGTACAGAGCATTATAGAAAAACAGGTCGCAGAATTAAACAGAGCACACTCAAGGAAAGATAGATCTTCATTATCTTGCCAATATTTCATTATGTGTACACAGAAGCATGAATGCAATTTGAAATATTTCAATGGCAATAAAGTCACAATCACCCATTTATATGACTAACACCTTAACTCCAAATATTTGATCTGTAATGTGTACATAAGCAGTTTCTCATTGCACAGTTATTAAAATGTATTTTTTCCTGTTAGGAACCAGTAACTTATTTTTGTGTTTATTTTTCTTTTGAAGAACTACTTCTTCTCTGATAAATGGTTCATTTTTATTGTTTGTTAAAAATTAAAGGGTGGGGGAGGAAAGGGTGATGGATTAAAAATTTATTTTTTAAGGAAAGATAAAATTCATTTTCAAAAATTTATAAATATTATTGCTGGTGCAGAATTTATTCTGCTAAGCAATCAGATTGGGAATCAAATGCCAGTTTCTCCTTATTACTCAGAAATCAGCATTATTTCAGAATCATGTTTTTTTTTGTGTATTTTCCTAAATCAAGTGACCTTCCATTTCAACCAAATGATTTTGATTTGGAAGTTAGAAGTCTACATAAACTATGTTGCGCACAAACCCCAAGGCACCTCCTTTTCATTCTAGCTCAGTTTTGCAAAAAGGAGAAAGAGTTTCTCTCTAAAAAGAGGAAGACAGATAGTGAGAGTTTTTTTCGTACAAGTGGGCGGCCGGCACTCACGGCCAGCGGTTCACGCTGACCTGGAAGACGTCCACATTGCAATGATCAGCCGTCACACTGCTGCCAAGACAGTGGACCACTGTAAATAGTATAGGGTCTGTGGCATTTAAAATTCTTATCTTTAACTCCTGGAGAAAGCAGTCCTTTACTAATTTCCACGTCCACAGGATATTCAGTATTTTTCATAAGCTTCTGAAACCTAGCAGTCTCCTTGTAAACAAATCGTTTCAGGTGTAGCACGAGGACAGAGGCGTGTCTTTCCAGAGTCAGCCTTAGACCGATCACAACCTCTTGTTTGCTTTTTGTCGTATAGCCTTGGACAGATTCTCTGGTCATCACGCTTTCCACTGCATCCTCAGCTGTATGTACCTTGTCAGACTGGATATGCAACTGCAACATGAAAAATGACTGCAAAGTGGCAGATTCTTTTGAACTCTGATGGTAAACCACAGACCTGATGTGCGCCCCCAAAATGCCAGTGATTGGGGTCTGAACAAAGTCCTCCTGGAGAATGACTGAAGTCTTACTTCTGGAGCCCACTTGCTCCCCTTCATCCTCGCTTCCTTCCTCTGGCTTCACTGAGTGGCTTTCGGGTCTATTGGAAATAGTTTTTCATTATTTGGTGAGAGAAGTTTCTTTAGGTTCAACGTTTCCTCATGAAGTCCTTTTAGAATGAAGGGTAAGTATTCCTCCGCATCCTCCTGGCGACCCTTTTCAGGGAGGCTTGACTTGATAACTGTCAGGAGTCTACAAGTACAAGCAGGTTCAAAAGCAGCTCCAGGACAGATATCCCTCACGATTTTATCCCCAAGAGCTGGTCTGGGTTTTGGAGGCACTGGCATCTTAGTAAACTCATTCATTAGCTGAACAAAGCTGTCTACCATGCGTGTTGGCGTACTGGTCTTTGCACTTTTTAATACAGAGAAGCGAACTTCATCAGTGACACGTCGCGGGGCAAGCACCTCGTGCCTGCAGTGCGGCAGCGCTGTAGCACCAGGCTCCTTCACTGGTCAGTCCTCTGGGTTGCAGTGATTCCGGTTTATGTATTACGGTGATATTCTCCAGTCCCTGGGCAATCTTTATGGCTGTGGCATCCTCTGAAGCTGGAACAAGCCCTTCCTGGAGTTCGGCCTGCTTTGCAGAGACCAGGGGAGGTGTGGCGGAGGGGAATACTTACTTTCTACAGAAGCCCGGGGCGAGAAGGAAGACCCGCCCACGACTCAGGCTGACTGGCAGAGCGGTGCCCGCCGCAGGGGCCATGCATCGGCAGGGGGACGGCACCCCCGGCTTTGGCTGGTCCGAGTCCATGTTCCCACAGTGTGCAATCCACCCCGTTGGCAGATGAGCCCTCAGCCAAAGAGTCAAGTACTTGTCCTTGAGCCACTCCAAGGTTTCCAATGGGACCAATCTCAGCGTAAGGGTGAGCCCCAGCTGTCCTGGACCTACGGTCCCTACCAGCCTCTGCAGGATGCGGGACCGGTCAAGGGCAGGCCCCGGCTGCTATCCTGCAGCCCCAGCACTGCTGCCCAGGGCTCGGGGACGAGAGCCGCAGGGCCCAGCGCCACGGACAAGCCATGGAGTCCCGAGGGCGGCTGCAGTCCTGGGTCCTGGGCAAGGGCCTGTTGCCCACCAGCTACCCTTGCTCGTTGCCGGCAGCGTTCAGGACTGCTGGGCGGCAAGGCCGCTGACGGCGCTCCCTGGGTACACTACCCTCGCATATGGTTGTCTTTCAGGCAACCATAACATCCAGGTGGACGTTTTTTCTTCCTCATACGCTGCTTTGGTCCAAGGCCACCTGAGACATGGTCATTTTCCAGAACCTCCGTCTCAGCGTCGGAACCGCCACTGAGCAAGGGCGGAGCCTGGGTACCACTTGTCGTTGGAACCGTAGTTCGCTTATTTATGTTATGAGGGGTCTCTTGGGAAGCTATGCAACTAAGAATAAATTCGGGGGCCTGGGGATTCAAATACCGTAGTCAGCAGTTATTTGCAAAGTGTCGGTGCGTTCAATGGCATCATTATCGCCAAACTTGGGCCTCTGATGGTCTCGTCCATCAGGTAGCTCATCTGTAGCCTGTGCCCACACAGAACTGTTCCATTGTATGAAGGGAGTGCAGCTGAAGAGCAAGGAGTCACAAGGCACGAACTCAACTCACCACGGCTAAAATCTCCAAAAATATTCAGTGCGTGGAGGGTCTCCACTCAGCACACTGCCTCCGCCGCCCCCATTTGACCCTGGGGCACCATCTCTCTGCCTTGTGATCTTCAGGAATTTATGGATTCAGCCCTGGCTGTGTTGCTCAGGGGATTGAGCGCTGTCCTGTGAACCAAAGGGTTCCAGGTTGGATTCCCAGTCAGGGCACATGCCTGGGTGATGGGCCAGATCCCCAGCTGGGGGCGCTGGAGAGGAAACCACACATTGATGTTTCTCTCCTTCTCCTTCTCCCTCCCTTCCGCACTCTCTTAAAAAAAAAAAAAAAGAGGAATTTATGGATTCATTCTCTGGGTCACAATGGAGGTATAGGTAGATACACTTTGCTTCCTTGCACAACCAAGAGAAGGACAACAACCAATTTAAAATTAAAAAAATAAACTAGAACTGCCAGAAAATTGAACTGTATGGAAGTCTGACAACCAAGGAATTAAAGACGAAACATTCATCCAGAAGGATGGGGGTGCGGAGACAGGCAGCCAGTGTGGAGTAGACACAGGGCAAGACAGTGGCTGGAGGACCAGGTGGTCCCACATCTGTCTGCAGATAAACAGGGAGGAACAACTGGAGACTGAGATAGCGCAACCCATGGTTCCAGCTTGGGAAAAGAAAGCCTCAAAACCTCTGACTGTAAAAACCTGTGGGGGTTTCAGCAGTGGGAGAAACTCCCAGCCTCACAGGAGTTTGTTGGAGAGAGCCACAGGGTCCTAGAATGCACACAAACCCATCCACCTGGGGAATCTGCACCAGAAAGGCCCAATTTGCTTGTGGGGGAAGTGAGACTGAAAGTAGGGTGAGAGCTGTGCGAGCTCATTGTTCCCTCTCTGACCCCTCCCCCACCTGCAGCACTACAACAGAGCCCAGTGGGTTGCCCCCCTCTGGTGAATGCCTAAGGTTCCACCCCTTATAACGTAATGGGAGGACCAAGACAAAGAAATGTGGCTTAAGTGAAAGAACAGATCAAAACTCCAGAAAAAAAATATAACTAAGCAATGAAGAGATAGACAACCTATTAGATGCAGAGTTTGAAACACTGGTACTCTGGTGGTAATCTGGCCCACAGAAATGGTTAAGAATGTTGCAAAATAGAGGAAAAAGTGAAGGCTATGCAAAGTGAAATAAAGAAAAATAATACAGGGAACCAATAGTGAAGTGAAGGAAATCAGGACTCAAATCAACGATTTGGAGCAGAAGGAAGAAATAAACATTCAATCAGAACAGACTGAAGAAACACAAATTGAAAAAAATGCGGACAGGCTTAGGAACCCCTGGAACAACTTTAAACACTCCAACATCTGAATCACAGGAGTGCCAGAAGGAGAAGAGGAAAAGCAAGAAATGGAAAACTTATTTGAACAAATAATGAAGAAGAACTTCCCCAATCTGACAAAGGAAATAGACTTCCAGGAAGTCCAGGAAGCTCAGAAAGTCCCTAAGAAGTTGGACCCAAGGAAGCGCACACCAAGGCACATCATCATTACATTACCCAAGATTAAAGATAAGGAAAGAATCTTCAAAGCAGCAAGAGAAAAGTAGAGCATTACCTACAAAGGAGTTCTCAAAAGACTGTCAGCTGGTTTCTCAAAAGAAGCCTTACAAGCAAGAAGGGGCTGGAAAGAAGTATTCGAAGTCACGAAAGACAAGGACCTACATTTAAGATTACTCTATCCAGCAAAGCTACCACTTAGAATGGAAGGGCAGATGAAGAGTTTCCCAGATAAAGTAAAGTTAAAGGAGTTCATCATCACTAAGCCCTTATTATATGAAATGTTAAAGGGACTTATCTAAGAGAAAGATGATCAAAAATACGAACAATAAAATGATAACAAATGCACAACTATCAACAACTGAACCTAAAAAAACCCAAAAAACAAAAAACTAAGCAAACAACTAGAACAGTAACAGAGTCACAGAAATGGAGATCATGTGGAGGGGTCTCCTGTTCACTCAAGTCAGACACATGCCTGGGTTGCAGGTTCTGTCACCGGCCAGGGTGCATGGGAGAAGCAACTGATTGATGGTTCTCTACATGATGTTTCTCTCCCTTTCTTTCTCCTTCCCTTCCCCTCTCTCTAAAAAGAAAGAAAATCTTTTTTAAAAAATTGGTGCTTATGTTTGTATCTCACATTTCTCGTTACTGTTGGTTGATTTCTGAAGGAAGAGTGGAAAATTCCATGTCTAAGTCAGACTTATTTTCAATCCTTTTCCCAGACTGTTCTATTCTAATTTCACCTATGTCAGGTGATCACACCACTGATCGCCCAAACCAGGATACTGTGAGTGAAAGGGGGTAATATTAACATGATCCTGTACTTGCATTTTACGCTGGGATTATCTCTGGGAAAGTGCGACACATAGTCACCCTACCTTTTCATTGTTGAGTTTAGAGTTTCTACTTCCAGGCTTCTTTCAGCTGGAGAGCCTTGGTCCCCTCCTCCCCCCTGCTGTCGCTCTGGGACCCCCAGTCCAGGCAGGTATTAGATGGGGTAGCTCAGGGCCCTGCCCTGAGGTTTGTTAAAGGTATTGCAAATCCAGCCACTAAGCCAGAGGCTGGCTTAGCTCAGTTTCTGTGTTCTCTCATCTCCCTGAATGGCTGCTTCACATAAGCTGTCACGTAGGCAGAGATGGGCAGCAGCTTCTTTTTATCACCTTTCAGGAGCCAGGAATCCCACCACAGTCTCTAACGCCCCTTTTTCTGTTAAAGCAGTTTTAGTCCTATTAGCCACTGAGTCGAACCCCCAGCACCTCTGCCGGATTCCAGACCTGGAGTCCAGCTGTCCAACAGCTACAGGCCGGCGCCCCACCTCGTGTTTCTGTGCCACCTGTGGTCGGTGGAGACACATTCCATGGCTTTGAGTCTGGTTATCTATTTAAACGTTGCTATTTTTATATTCTTTGCTATATTTAGGGAATGAATTTATAGTGCTCTAGTAAATAGAAACATCTGTATGATTTCTACCTTGGGAAATATTCCATTCATAAATATTAGAGCACAAAGACAAATCTCAAAAAATTCCAAAATCAACAATCACGCTGACCCCAGTGCAGTAAAATTAGAAATTATCCACAACTTAACATTATAAACTACTCAAGTCAGGGAGGAAAGAGGAAATAAATATAAACATTCAAAAATCCCTAGAAATAAATTTTAACATGAGAGTTAACTATCCAATCACGTAGAAGAGTGACAAAGTACAACTTAGAGGAAAATTTATCATCTTATGTGAATTTATTTAAAAGAAGTAAAAAAAAAAAAAAACCTAAAAATAAATGAATCAAATTTTCAACACTAGAAGCTAGAAAAATATAAGTGGGAGGAAATGATTAATAAAAGCAAAGGCAGAAGTTAAAGGGAGGGGAAACAAACGATGTTTGACTTGTTCAATAAACCAAAATATTGGTTCTGCAAAAAGACTAATGAAAAGAGCCAGTGTTCCATTGAGCATGCCTAGAGAAAGACACCCAGCCTGCTAACTGGTCTCATTTCGAAAGCCCTGGTCATGCAGCCTTCCCAGAAATCCTACAGTATCTCTGTTTTGATATCACTCTCTCTCTCTTTTTCTCTCTCTTTCCCTCTCTCTGTGTATCCCCCTCTCCAAAAAGCTATTTCCTTTCTCCTCTTTCCTCAAACCTCCAACACTTCCTTCTCTGTTCTCTGAGAAGCCAGAAGCATTCAAGAGTGAACCTACCCTGTCCCACACAAAGACGGCTACCCGTCTCCATACAACTGCGTTCAAACACAGCCCCCCACGCCCTGTCAGGATGACAGGGTGAATGGCCTGGCTTCTAGCCAAAGAAGCACTGGGGCCCCACCACCTGCGGATGTCGCCAGACAGCTCCCCAGCCCTCTTTCTTCCTTGTTCTGTTGTGTCATTAGTTCCTCGCTCTCCACTGGTCATTCCCCTACAGCATGTAAACTTAATGGTATTTCTCCCATCAGATAAATATTATTTTAATCATATTACTCTCTCCAGCTATTATCCCACTGGTTTCTTTTCGTTCCCAGAAAAATTTCTCAAAACAGTTGTCTATATGTGGTGATTCCATGTCTCTCCTGCCATTCTCTTGTGAGCGCCTTCCACTTAGACTTTCGTCCCAGTCACCCCATAACAGTACTCTTGTCAAGGTTATCAAAGGCCTCTGCACTTCCGCATCTAACGCTCAGCTTTTAGATCTTAATTCTACGTGGTCTTTCAGCAGCGACTGAGCCAGCTGAGCACTTCTGCCTCTTACAATGCGTTTCTCAGCGCCCTCTTCTGGTTTTCCTGCTACTTCTGGCTGCACCTTCTCAGCTTCCTTTGCTGGTTCTTCTTCATCTTCCTAATCTCAACCTTGGAGCATGGCTGGGGAGCAGTCCTTAGACCGCCTGTCTTTCTGCACTCACTCCCTTCCTGAGCTCATTCTGTCTCATGGCTTTAAATGCCATCTGATGACTCCCACATTTTTATCTCTAGCTGGGAGTTCTCCGAACTCCATTCTCATACATCCATCTGCAATAATTAGCATCTCCAATGCAGTAATATGCTCAAAGGGAAACTCCTGTTTTTCTCCTCAAACTTTTCTGAAGTTGTTTACATTTTAGTTAATGTTAAATCTACCCCTCTGGCAAAAAATTTTGAAGTGATTCTTGACTCTTTTCTTTTACATACTTTATCAATCTTTCTGCAAATCCTGTTGGCCCAATTTTTAAATCTATTTCAAATCTGATGAATTCTCATCATCTGCCCTGTTACCACCTGGTCCAACCCATCTTCCTCTCTCACCCGGATCACTGCCACCACCTCCTCACTGGCCTCCTTGATTCAGTGCTTGCTCCACTTCATACATGGTCTTTACAGAATAGTCAGCAGGATCCTTTTACAGCATAAATCAGATTATGCCACTGCTCTGCTTAAAGCCCTGCAGTGATTCCTCATTTTAATCTCATTCACATTAAAAGCCAGACCATTTCCAATGGCCTACATGACTAACTGCCTACTACCACCTCTAACATTGTTCCTCTTGCTCACTCCACTCCTTTTACATAACTGTCCTTTCTGTTCCTTGACTAGTGCAGACCATGTTTCTGCTTCAGAATCTTTGCATATGCTGTTCCTTCTTCCCAAAATGCTCTTCCAGGCAGTCACATGGTTCCCTCCTTCACTTCCTTCAGGCTCTTTCTAAAACATCACTTTATTTCTACCATGTTTAAAATCTTAAAATCTCTCTCTCTCTCATACACATACACGTCTCTTCCCATCCTTTTCCAAGCTTTATTTTCCTCTATAGCATTATCACTCTGTGACATACTTTACATGTTACATTCTTTAAAAATTGCCTGTCTCCCTCCAGCTAGAATGTTTGATCCCTGCAGGTAGGTACTTTGTTTGTGTTTTGTTCATTACTGTTCCATTCATTCTGTTCATCCCCAATGCTCGGGGGCACTTGGTGAGTATTTGTCAAATAAATGAATTTTTGAATGAATTAATCTCACAAATTCAAGGCAGGGTCAACATTAGTAAATATGTTAATGTCATTCTTAGTAGAAACACATTAAGGGACGAAAATCCTGTGCTCATAAATCATTTGGTAAAACAGCCCTGGTGGGGTAGCTCAGCTGGTTAGAGCATCATCCTGATAAGTGAAGGTTGAAGGTTCAATCCCCAGTCAGGGCACGTACAAGAATCAACCCGTGAATGGATAGATGGGTGGAAAAACAAACTAATGTCTCTCTCTCTCTCTCAAATCAATTCTTAAAAAGTGCTTAAAATCATATGATAAAATACAATGCCAATTTCTGTTTTCAAAAACTTAATAAACTGGGAATACAAGGAAAATTCCTAAGCCAGGTGGATAATCTACCAGAAACCTTCAGTAAACATAACACTTCCTGGTGAAACGTTAGACGCCCATTAAAAGTCAAGCCAAGAATGTCTGCATTCTTTACAACTATTCTAAGAAGTTGAGAATAAATGAGTGGTAATAACAATACCGTGAGCAGGCAGAGGCTGGCAAAGCGCCCTGATGTACCGGGGCCGCTCGCTGGAGGCCCCATTGCAGCACCAGCATCGTGTTTGCTGCGGTGGGATGTGGGCCCAGCTCCCCCGGGGGCCGCATCAGGTAGCCGGAGCTCTGGAGCATGGCATAGGCTCTGCTTTGCCAAAGGACGCATCCACCCCAAAGTCCGCAGTGCACGAGGCAAAGTGAGGGAATGGTCCAAATGTGAACCCTTCCTCATGATTCTGAAGTGTACTCCCATGTCGCCCCGATGAATCCTTTTTCTGCCGAGGACAGCCAGGGTTGGTTTCTGTCGCCTGCAATTGAGAACCTTGACTGGTGCGCTGGGGTAGCCACAGATACGGCAATTTGAAGACTTTTCTCAAGCCAGGAGACAGTTAGCATTGCATATCTCTTATGGTAACCCATTCATTCATCTGTTCAATCCACTCTGTCCCAGGGACTGAGAATACAAAAAAGTTAAAGTTTTAATCTGTGTTTCCAGTTTAGTTGGGAGAGTATCTGTGCTACCTGAGCCCTTACAACGATCAATCCGGTAGTTGTACAACCTGGAACAATAACAGCTCTAGCACTTTAGTATGTTTAGCTCATTCTGAGATAAACAGCTGAAAGTACTGAAAGAACTTTGGGCCCGGATTCCAACCTTGGCATAAAAATGTGATAAGAAAATTCAAAAACCTGAGGGCGTATTTATTTGCGGGTTTTGCTGCCACCTAGAGGACTGACCAAATACTGAACTGTGTGCGCTGGCATTCGGAGCCCCAAGCTGGAGGCTACTTTCAACTGAATAGTTAAAATATTAATATTTTTTAAAAATTTAAAGATTATTTAGAATTTTGAACAAAACCATCTAGATGTTTTAAGGCAGAAATTAATAAGGCTTTGGGTAATGGACCCATTTTAAGATGTGATGAAACAGCGGATACTGTCCTGGAAAACTATTCAAACCAATCAACACATTTCTAGGGATCCAGGACCACAGATCATACCCCCGTGTTAGGTGGTTCCTAACCCCAGTTAGGAGGCTCTGTTTCACATGGGAGTTAAAACCTTTGAATTCAATTCAATTTCAAATACAACTACAATTCAAAAACAGGCTCAAAATCCATCTATTTACAAAATATTTCTGAACTCCTTACTTGTTCCACTTCCCAGTGGGATGTTCCACACAGAGATGCACATGGTGTGAGAAAGCAGAGTGGAGCTCAGAGCAGAGAGGCAGTCAGGCCCCACCAACCTCCCGTGATCTCCAGCACAGCTCTGAGGACCCCTCCGCTTGCTCCAGAGCAGTGGGTAGGCCCTGCTGGTCCCTCGGATGGTCATGTACTATGCATGTAGCACTGGATCTCAGCCATAGTTTCTCCAGATACAAAATTAACATAGGAATGGTACTGACCTCAGGAGTTTGGGGTGAGGGTGAGATGAGATAATAATAGGATTTGCCGACTTTAACGAATGTTACCTACCTACAGATGGGTCTCCTGGTCCGGGCTGGGAAGACGTTGCACAGAGCTCTTGCCTTTGCATTGCATCTCCCATATTTGTGCAAGAGAAGAGGTCCAGGTAAAGATAACCAACTACCCCAGGGTGCCAGAATCTTCTTCATCTGAAATAGAATGAAATTAACAAAAAGTAGGGGAAACGGTGGACAATTCACAGTGGCGATTAAAGAAAGGGGATATAATCTTATACAACAAACTTCAAAGACTGGCAGCCAGGGAAGAAACCAGAGACTCTGGTAACAATGACCATGGTTCTGCATGGGGCCAGGTTCCCAACTCCAACCAGCCCCCGGACGAGGCTGGAGTGTGTGGGCAGACGTAGTGGTCATTATTGCTGTTCACAAATATGCTGTTTCTTCTTTTTCCAAGTTCATGGTAGGATAACAGTTCCCTGCTTCACTTGAATTTCACCACTGAACTTTCCTTTGAAGTTAGGCATATCCATGCAACTTGCTTTGGTAAATGGAATATGTGAGCAGAAGTTCTGAGACATAGCCCATGCTTTGACCAACATGGTAACAGTGAATGCACATGTGGCTATTAAGTCACTGTCAACTTGTGTCCCTGAGTACCACAATGAGCAGAGCGCCCCTGTGCATCTGTGTTGGACATGTAAGAGGCGTGAGGAATAAACTTTGTTGTCTTCAGCAGCTGAGATATCAGAGTTGATTGTTAATGCAGCATAACCTAGACTACACTGACTGATATAGCTGGCTTGGAGAAACTACAGAATCAGCTTTTACTGGTAACAGTCTCAGTGAAGAACTTGAATAGACATTTCTCCAAAGAAGATACACAAATAGTCAATAAGCACATGAAAAAATGCTTAATGTCACTAGCCATGCAAAAAAGAAATATCAAACCCATGATGCAATACCACTTCCAATAACCATTAGTATGGCTGTTGTTTATAAAAACAAGAACAAAAAAATAAGCCCCGACCGATGTGGCTCAGTTAGTTGGACATTGTCCTGCAAAGTATTAAGGTCAATGGTTTGATTCCTTGATTCCTGGTCAGGGCACATGCCTGGGTTGTGGGTTCAGTCTCCGGTCGGGAGGCACACAAGAGGGAACCGATCGATTTTTCTCTCTCACATCGATGTTTCTCTCCATCTCTTTCTCCCTCTCCTCTCCTCTACCTAAAAATAAATAAATAAAATCTTAGAAAAAAAAGACAAGTGCTAGTGAGGAAACGGAAGCTTCGTGCATTGCTAGTGGAAATGTAAATTGGTACAGCCACTTTGAAAAACAGTTTGGAAGTTCCTTAAAAAGCCAAATGTAGAAATTATCATATGACCCCGCAATTCTACTCCTAGGGATGTATCCAAAAGAACTGAGAGTAGGGATTTAAAGAATACCTGAACACCAGTGTTCACAGCAGCGTTATTCACAATAGCCTAAAGGTAGAAATAACCCAAATATCCATCAAAAGATGATGGGTGAACAAAATATGATACACACATACAATACAATATTATCCAGCCTTAAAAAGGAATGAAATCGACATGTTACAACATAGATGAACCTCAAAAACATTATTCTAAGTAAAATAAACCAAATACAAAAGGACAAATATCATGTAATTCCACTTATACTTGATACCTAGAATAGCCAAATTCATAGAGACAGAAAGTAGAATGGTGTAGAACTGTATACCTGAAACCTATATAATTTTATTAACCAATGTCACCCCAATAAATTCAATAAAAAGGAAAAAAAGTACAATGGTGGTTTCCATGGACTGGTGGAATGAGAAATAGGGAGTTGGTGTTTAATAAGTACAAACTTTCAGTTCGGGAAAATGAAAAGGTTCTGGAAATGGATAGTGGTGATAGTTGTACAACAATGTGAATGTACCTAATGCCACTGCATTGTACACTTAAAATGATTAAAATTATAAGTTTTATGTTATGTATATTTTACCATGGTTTTTTAAAAAGAGTAACAGCTTCCACCTTCACAAGCTACAGTGTTTCCCCAGATTGAGAAGGTCCACCAGAGCACTTTGACACTGGGATTCTGCATTGAGCTGACAGAAGCAACTATGCCCACAAATGCGGGATCTTCTGCATTTGATGAACTAAGCAGGATTCTTACCTTGAGAGAAGGAAACTCTAGAAGGAGTGCTGAAGGTTGTAGGATGCCATTCAGGCTTGAGATTTCAAAGGGAACCTACAGATCTAAAGATCTAGAAGGACCCTCAGAAGCCAATTAACTCAGCCTTCTTGTGGTATAGAAGCAAAAATGATATATAAAGAGGGAGGACTTCTGACCAAGATGGAGGCATAGATAGACACACTTTCCCTCCTCGCACAACCAAAAGAAGGACAACAAATTTAAAAACAAAAAACAACCGGACTTGCCAGAAAATTGAACTTTATGGAAGTCCAACAACAAAAAGTTAAAGAAGAAACATTCATCCAGACTGGTAGGAGGGATGGAGACAGAGACAGGGAGCCAGGTTGGAAGGGACATTGCAAGACAACGGTTGGAGGACCAGGAGGGCAAGATGGAAGCTGGTAGTCCCACATTTGTGTGCAGATAAACTGGGAGGAACAACAGGGGAGTGAGACAGACCACACAACCCAGGATTCCAGCACAGGGAAAAGAACGCCTCAAAACCTCTGGCTCTGAAAACCTGTGAGGGTTGTAGCAGCGGGAGAAACTCCCAGTCTCACAGGAGAGTTCATTGGAGGAGCCCTCAGGATCCTAGAATGTACACAAACCCACCCACTTATGAATGAGCATCAGAAGGACCCAATTTGCTTGTGGGTAGTGGGGGAAGTGACTGAAAGCTGCCAAGAGCAGACTATGTGGAACACCGTATAGTTCTCTCTCAGACCCCTCCCTCACATACAGCGAAACAAAGCAGCATGTGGGTTGCCCCGCCCTGGCAAATACCTAAGTCTCCGCCCCTTACAACGTAACAGGAGTGCCAGAGACAAAAAAATATGGCCCAAATGAAAGAACAGATCAAAACTCCAAAAATAGAACTAAGCAATGAAGAGATAGACACTTATCAGATGCAGAGCTCAAAACACTGGTAATCTAGATGCTCACAAAATTGGTTGAGTATGGTCACAAAATAGAGGAAAAAGTGAAAACTATGCAAAGTGAAATAAAGAAAAATAAACAGGGAACCAACCGTGAAGGGAAGAAAACTGGGACTCAGATCAACGATTTGGAGCAGAAGGAAAAAGTAAACATTCAATATCAGAACAGGATGAAGAAAGAAGAATTCAAAAAAATGAGGAGTCTTAGGAACCTCTGGGATAACTTTAAATGCTCCAGCATCTGAATCATAGGCATGCCAGAAGGAGAAGAAGAAGATCAAGAAATGGAAAACTTATTTGAACAAATAATGAAGGAGAACTTCCCCAATCTGGCAAAGGAAAGAGACTTCCAGGAAGTTCGGGAAGCTCAGATTCCCAAAGAAGCTGGACCCAAGGAAGCACACACCAAGGCACATCATCATTACATTACCTGAGATTAAAGATAAGGAGAGAATCTTCACAGCAACAAGAGAAAAGGAGACAGGTACCTAAAAAGAGTTCCCATAAGACTACCAGCTGATTTCTCAAAAGAAACCTTATAGGCAAGCAGGGGCTGGAAAGAAGTATTCACAGTCATGAAAGACGAGGACCTACATTGAAGACTACTCTATCCAGCAAAACTATCATTTAGAATGGAAGAGCAGGTGAAGTGCTTCCTTGATAAAGTGAAGTTAAAGGACTTCATCATCACCAAGCCCTTATTATATGAAATGTTAAAGGGACTTATCTAAGAGAAAGATGATCAAAAATATGAACACTAAAATGACAACAAATGCACAGATCTTTCAGCTCCAGAACAGAATAAAACAAAACAAACTAAGCAAACAACTAGAACAGGAACAGAGTCACAGAAATGGAGGTCACATGGAGGGTTATCAGTGGGGTGGGGGGGGAGAAAGGGAGAAAAGATACAGTGAATATGAAGCATAGCTGGTAGGTACAAAATAGACAGGGGGAGGTTAAGAATAATATAGGAAGTGGAGAAGCCAAGAGCTTATATGTACGACCCATGGACATGAAATAAGTTGGGAGGGAATGCTGGTGGGAAGGGTTGTGCAGGGAGAAGGGGAATAAAGGGAAGAAAAATAAATAAATAAATAAATAAAATTACTTCCAAAAATAAAAAAAAAGGCGGGGGAAGAATGTTGATGTAAGAAATATCCAAACCTGTAAAGAATTTTTATGAGTTTATTTGAGCCAAACTGATGATAATTCTGGGAAGCAAGATCTCAAATGCTCTGGAGAATGGCAGTTTGGCAGTTTCTTTTACACATTTGGAATTAAGGAGAGAATGTAAGAAAGGTTGCATTTTCCCTTAAACTTAATTGTTAGCTCTCGACAAAACTGAGGAACAACTGGGAAGAATGTGTTGTTAGGGAGGAAAAATCTTTCTTTTGCGTATCAAGGATCTTTCAGCTGGTCTAATAATTAAATCTACATGAGACAGAGCCACAAGAGAAAATAAGCAAATTTAATTACATATGTATGTACGGGAACCCCCCATCATGAGAGAGTCAGAGACCCCACATATGCGAGAGGTTCAGGGACAGGAAGGGAAAATGAGGTATTGTATATATGGCATTCTGAGCTATAGCAAGGTAAGGAACCTTGGGGCTTCAGAGGGAAGGAAGGTCCTTGCAGGACAATAAGAAGAGCAGGTGTATACAATTAGTAGTTTGCCCTGCCCTACAGATAGGTCAAAAGGTTGCCTCTGATAATCTTTTATGATGAGCAAAGCTGCTAATTTGAAGTCTTCTAGGTAGTTAAGGGGGAGGGGGGTGGCAGAAGTTTCTCTTGAGCCCTCAGGATCTTATTTGTCTTTAATTCAAAATAATCTGTACACCACAGAGGCACATTTTGAGATGAATTGTTCTGAATCTCTACAGTGTTAACAGAAAGTTAAAAAAGCAGCCTCCTTGGGTCTAAGTGGACAACTTCGGGTCTTCTCCCATAGAGGCACATTGACATGTGAGACTTTAGGTGCATACACATCCTAGAGCCATCACAGGAATGAAAGGATTTCTAGGTCTACCGATGGAATTAGATGAATAGCCAAAAGTAAGAGCACTCGTTTTGGGGTCAGACAGATGCATTCCAAACTTGGGCTCCACCACTGTGGCAGGTATTGTTTGTTTGCCCTCTAATATCCAACTTTGTCTTCGCGTATGGATCTACAACCCCCAGTTATTTCAAATGTATGGTTTCTGAAGAAACAAGACTCTAGTGTTAATCCGCAACCCACAGCCCTGCTTTGCTCTGAACCTGCCAAAACATGACTTTATCTAAACGTTACCACGACTCCACCTTTTCCTCAAACCCTGGAACAACACTATCCTGTGCTTTGTTGGCTTCATCAACCCGTGGGCGCTGGAGGCGATGGCCTGGTTTTGTCAGATCACAGGTTGGTACTTGGCACCTCAGGCTGTCTGCGCCGTACCATGCGCCCTGACATTTCTCTGCTTATAGATTTTGTCCCCAGTAAATTCACCACAGTATTTGTATTATGTGAGATTGAGAGTGCGGGAGATTGTGCTCCCTTCTAATGGCAGTCCCCTCAAACACTTGCCCAGGGATTTCCTCCTCTACTTGTTCAAATCCCACTGCTCCGCAGGAACCAACAGCTATAGGGCCCAGCTCCCTCCCTTATACCCATGACCACAGGTTGCCCTCTCAGAAGCCCGATAACAGAGTCTCTTATTGCAGCCATGCCCCCACCCCTACCTTTTCCAGACCCAGACCCAGTCCTAGGTGATCATAGCACCCAGTAGTAACATATGTAAATGAGCCCCCTGGAACATGCTAATGACGTCCCCTGGAGTTGTGCAACAACAATGCTGCTGGTACCTGCAGAGAACAGTGTGACAGCCCAGGAGCCAGAGAATGAGCCTCAGGAAGGCAGGGATGATGGTCGAGCAGGTTGCCAAAGGTGGTAGAGGGAACCCACCAGACCTCCCTGACCTTCCTCCAAAATGGGCTCGTACATTAATCCCTGGGCTGATGGACCCCTCCCTTCCTGGGGCCATGGTCTCCGCCTCCAATCACCCTGAATTCCTGTGGGTGGGCTGCTGAGGTCCTTGTCGTGAGGTCCTTTCATCTGCTGATAGCGAGTGTTGACAGCTATAGGGACCACGAGGCCGTGGTGTAGAGAGAAGCGGGATGAAGTGGTGAGAAAACAGGCTCCCAAGCAGGATTCGGCAGCCTCTTCCAGTGAAGAGCCAGAGAGTAAATATTCAGGCCATTTGGACCGTTTTGCAGCCACTCAACTCTGCTCCTATGGTGTGGAAGCAGCCAGAAAGAATACGTAAATGAGTGGGTATGACTGGATGCCAATAAAAACTTTATCTATAAGAACAGGCAATGGGTGGACAGGACTTGGCCCACCAGCCATAGTTTAGACTCCTGCTTCATAATCACGTAGACCTGATTTTGAATTCTGCCTGCTCCTCATCATCCATAGGATCCTGGCAAGGCGCTCTGAGCCCCAATTTCCTATCGGTAAAATTAAAGTTATAATGCCTGTCCCTTAAGGATGTTAGAAGATTTTGAGACAATGGATAAAGGGTTCCTTGCGCATAATAAGTATTCAATGGATAGCTGTATCACTACAAGTATGACCATCTAGAAGCAATGAAGTCGGCATGGACTGGGTTAGTCAGTTGCCAGAGAGGAGAGACCGGACAAGAAGTTCCCTTTGGCTCCTAAATACACAGACCACCCCCAAAATACTGCCTCCCTCTTTCTAGGACCTGGCCTCACCAGCCCCCTCCTCACTTTTGTTTTGGGCGTGGTACAGCTCCAGCCTTTCCACTCCCTGGTGACACAGTTAGCCGGCCGAGCTGACTCCAGAAACATGCGTGAAGCAGGTCCGCCCTAGACTGAGTTACTGCTTCTCGTTACCTCTGCCCATCTGCATGGAGATTGTTGCCTATGCACCAAGGGCAACGCTATTTCTCTGGACATTCACCTGTTATAAAAAAGTCTTACAAACATTTGTGCCAAAAAAGCAATTACAGGCTTTGGTAGAGTCTTCTGCAGAGAAAGTGCATCCTTGGGCCTGGCTGGTGTGGCTTGGTGGACTGAGTGCAGGTCTGCAAACGGGAGGTCACAGGTTTAATTCCCCATCAGAGCCCATGCCTGGGTTTCGGGCCAGGTCCGTAGTTGGGGGTGTGTGAGAGGCAACCCACTGATGCTCACGCATGCTTCTCTCCCTCTGTTTCTCCCTTCCTTCGCCTCTCTCTAAAAAATAAATAAATAAAATCTTTTAAAGAAAAGAGTGCATCCTCTGGTCGTCTTGGTTTGGTGAGCCCCACTTCGGGAGGGCCCCATCCTCTGCCTCACGGCGCTTAGGTAGCCTTGCTCGATTTGAAAACCAAAGCTTTCTGTGGCTGCCGTTCGCTTCCGCATTCAGACCCCTGTGTCACATTTGTTTTCTCGCTCTCCTGTCAGGCAAAGAACACTAAAAACTTCTCAGTCGTGTTCGCAAAAAGACACCCGTGTGAAATCTGATTATTATTTTCAAATGATATCTATTATCAGATTTGTCAAACCAAATATTATACTGTGTGGCGTAAAGAAAAGGGGCTTCAGAGGCAGATGAAACAATGTTCCAATCCTTGGCTGCACTTTTTATCAGCTGAAAGGTCTTAGGCAATTAATTTAGCCTCTCTGAAGACTGGTTTTCTCATTCACAAAACAGGGCACCCTAGACTGCCGTGAAAATTAAAAGCAACATTAATTAAACGAAAAATTACTTAGACGATATCTAGCACAGAATAGGCGCTCCACAAATGTTAGTCTTGTGTGTGTGTGTGTGTGTGTGTGTGTGTGTGTGTGTGTGTGATGTGCCATCGAGTGGCTCTGACTCCTGGCCGTCCTGTGAATGTCCTGTCCTCAAAACACCAGCTCAGCTCCTGAAGACTCATGCCTGCGGCTTCTGTTATACAGTCAATCCATTTCGTATGTGGTCTTCTTTTTTTCCTACTGCTTTCTTTTTTTCTTTATTTTTATTATTGACACTATTACAGATGTCCCCGTTTTCCCCTTCTTTGCCCACCTCCACCCAGCCCCCACACCCATTCCCTCTGGCCATCCCCACACTGATGTCTGGGTCTATGGGTTAGGCATACATGTTTTGTTCCTCACTGCCTTCTGATTTCCTAGCATTATTTCCAGAAGAGCCCTGCCTTCTTATGATGTGCCTGGAGTCAGTCAGCTATAATTTGGTCATTTTTGCCTGCAGCAACGTTTCAGGCTGAACTGGCTCTAGGACCCACTTGTTCATCTCACTGACAGTCCGGGAGTCTGTAGTGCTCTCCTCCACCACCATCTTTCAAATGAGTTGAAGGTCAGTCTCTTCCCTCTCTCCTTTTATCTAGATACTGAGGGAAGATAGACAATTAAAGAAGGGAACAAGAGGCTTGATTATAGAGGCTCAGGCTCCCTACTCTCCTTTTGGGTGAGGGTGGCTGGGGGAGAAAGACAAAACGATTTTGAGTTAAGTCAGTGTCTACATTCTAGTTATTAGAATCACCCAAACTGATTAAATCAGAGCCAGAGGTTTTTTTCATCTGCAAAAATGAGAGGATTCATCTTGTGGAGATTATAAAGTGTGTCTAGCAGTTACTCAGAAATGATAGCTGACATTATTACTGTGGTGGTAGTTATTGTTATTGTTATACCACGAGAAGCTTCAGTTTTCTAATCAGTAGAACGCGGGACCTACGTGAGGCCATTGCTAAGGTCCCTTAGAGCTTTGACAGCCACTAATTGTAGGGTTCTCTGGTAAAATATATGATCGTATTTGAGACATTCTAGATAAAGGACCATGCAGGGGCCATAAATGTGGTAGTATACTTGATTGACTCTGAAGCTCAGCTGTTCCTGATGGGCTAGACATGACTCAGCGTCACCTCTAGTGTGTACAAAACAACAAGATCAGCACAACAACAACTGAAACAGGTTATCTCGCATGCCATTTATTGTTTCTTTATTGCCCGCACTCTCAGCAGAACATTAAAGATATGGGCAGTCAAACCTGTGGGCCCTACAGACACCCTAGCATCTGTGCAACTTTGGGGAACTTACAAACACCTGCTCTCGGCCTCATTTCTAGCTGCTCCTAACTTGTTGATCTGGAGCTGCGGTGGAGCACGTTTGCTGACCCACCCTATGGTCATTTCCCCATGACCCCATGACCATAATCCACGCCTGATCGTGAGGCACAATCAAGCTGGATTTTCCTAGCATTTGACAAAACCCTCTCATTGGCTGCCTGACCTGTTGAGTAAGAATCATTAAATTTAAAAAAAGGAAAAAGAAAAAGAAAGACCAACTGGAAGCCCCTGAAACTAACCCCACCCCTGGCCTCAATAATAGATCAAGCAATACGGCATCCTGGATGGAATTACAGACTGGGCCTCCCGCAAGATTTAAAGAGCCAGCGGTGGCTCCCCTCTACTTTCCATTTCATTCACTCACATGGCCCCACAAGACCAAGACGGGCAATAATGGGTGATAGTGGAGTAGGGTATGTCTAACCAAGATGTAATCTTAATTTTAAGTGCCATTCCAGGTTAACATGGTCTCTGACAGTTGGTATGTGGCTATCGATATGCATTATTTTCAAACTCCAATGAGGAGGATCAGAAGTAATTTCCATTCACCTGGAATGGAGAACAGCAAAGATTCAGTCTTGTCCAAGTCATGTCAACTCTACTGCTCTCAGTGTATTAGTCACAGTTCTTTAGAGAAATAGAACAGAGAAAGAGAGAGAGAGAAACAGAGACAGATAGAGACACAGAGAGACTGATTTATTATAAGGGATTTGTTCATGTGATTTTGGAGGTTGAAAAGTCTCACAATCGGCCATCTGCAAGCTGGAGAGATGCACAATTCGGTCCAAGTCTGAAGGCCTGAGAGCGAGGAGCCGGTGGTGGGAATCCCGGTCTGCAGGCAGGAGACGTGAGGAAATGCCCCAGCTCAGTCTGTGAGGCAGAAAAAAAGGGGGTGAATTTCTTCTTCCTCTTCCTTTTGTTCTATTCAGGCCCATAACAAATTGAATGATGCCCACCCACACTGGAAAGGACAATCTACTTTGCCGAGCCCACTGATTCCAGGGCCAGTCTTTTCTGAAAACACTTACATACACATCCAGAAATAATGTTTAATCTGGGCACCTCGTGACCAGTCAAGCTGACACATAAAATTAACCGTCACGTTATCAAAATAGACTAAGCAGAACTGTCCAATAGAATTATGTAAATCATATATGTAATTTTAGTACCCACACTACAAAAAAGTGCAAAAAGCAACAAATGAAATTAATATATATTATTTAATTTGCCCAAAATACATCTAAAACATTATTATCTCAATGTGTAATCAATGTAAAAATACTGAGACATTTCACATTATTTTTTCAAACCGAGTCTGTGAAATCTAGTGTGTGTTTTACTCCTATAAAACACCTTGATTTGATTAGCCACACTTCAGGTGCTGAAGAGCTACGTGTAGCTGGTGGTTACCGTATTTGATAGTGCAGGCCTGAAGCATACTTCGCTGCCTGGGCATTCTGCAAAATATCACACAGGGGCACTGTGTGGATGACTTCACGCTAATTGGACACAGTGAGCAAGAAATGGCAGATATTCTGGATGCCCTGGTAAGACACATACATGTCAGAAGGCGGCACATAAGTCATACAAAGATTCGGGATCTGCTATATTGGTGCAAATTTTTAAAAAAGATTTTATGTATTTATTTTTAGAGAGATGGGAAGGGAGGGAGAAAGAGAGGGAGAGAAACATCCATATGTGAGAGATACATCGACCGCTTGCCTCTCACACATCCCCAACCAGGGACCTTGCCCGCAACC
Organism: Mormoops blainvillei; assembly: GCA_004026545.1. NCBI lineage: Eukaryota > Metazoa > Chordata > Mammalia > Chiroptera > Mormoopidae > Mormoops > Mormoops blainvillei. The sequence goes on from PVJD01001467.1 coordinate 28,962, forward strand.
CAGACATGTGTGCTGACCGGGAACCGAACCAGCAAGCCTTTGGTTGATAGGCCGGTGCCCAAGCCACGAAGCCATATCAGCCAGGGTGAAATTTTTAGCCTGTTAGATATTTATGTAGAAAATAATTTAACCTTGCCCAAAGAGAGATCTTGTCTTTGCCCTCAGCAGCTGGGTGGTCATCTCAAGGCCCCTGGGTATCGTGCCTGATGGGAGTGTTCACATTTTGATTGGGGGTCTTGGGCCAGCCACATACAATAGTAACAGTGTGATTTGGGGTGAGGGTGTTGGGTCATACAGTATCAGTGTAACCTCTCAAGGGACTGGAGATCAGCCACAAGGGCAGTCAACCATGTTTATGGGGTGGAACCCCAACGAAGACTCTAGGCACCGAGGCTTTGTTGAGTTTCCCTGATTGGCAATATTCCATGCATATCATCATTTATTAGTGCCAGGAAAGGAATGCTGTCCTGACCCCATGGAAGAGGACAACGGGAAGGTCTGTGCTTGGTATTTTCCCGTGTGTTTCTTTCGTTGGCTGATTCCCATCCTTCTCCCTTAGCTGTAAGAAACTAAAACCATAAGCATAACAGCTTTCAGTGAGTTCTGCAAGTCCTTCTAGCAAATGATCAAACCTAAGGGTGGTAGTGGGGACCTCCCCAACTTGCAACTGGTTTCAGAGGTGAGGTTGATCTTGTTTGGACTGTACCCCTAATTTCACAGTTAGTGACTCTCACATTATTATTAAATGTTTATTTACATTTGCCCATGTATTTCCCACTCTCTTTGCTCTTCATAGTGTCTTGCTTCTTAGACTTTCCAGCTGATATCACTTTCCTTCTGTCTGAAGTAAATACTTTAGAGTATCCTTTAGTGAATTTTGCTGGTGACAATTTTTCTTTGCCTGACGATGTCTTATTTTGCTCCACCTTTGAAAGCTATTTTGATGGATAGAGGATTCCAGGTTGGTAGTTACTTTTTCCAGCACATTGAAGACTTAATTTCACAGTCTTCTGGCTTCCACTGACATCACTGGAAAAATCAGCAGACTGTCTGAGTGCCATTCCTTTGAAAGTAATGTTTCCCCCACCCCCGATATTTTTAATAATTTTCCTTTGTGTTTATCTCCTGAAGTTTTGTTATTAGTAATCTAGATATGGATTTATTTTTCTTTATTTTGTTTGGGGTCCTTAGTGACCCCTGGATTGATGGACTGGTTTCTGTCATCACCGCTGAAAAGTGTCAGCCATTAATTTTTCATGTGTTTTCCTCCGTTACATTCACGCTCTCTCTTTTCCCATTCTGGGACTTCGATCGAACATATGGTAAACCTTCCCACTGTATTTTCCCTGTTTCCTAACCTCACTACATGCCTCATTTTCTTCTCATCTGTCTTCCAGTTCACAAATTCTCTTTAGCTATGACTCTGCTTACAGATTCATCTATTCAGTCATTAAATTCAGTCCTGGAATTCCTAATTGCTCCTTTCTGAGATCTACTCTGTCAGTTTTTATAGTTTCCAGTTCTCAGTCAAAATTTCGATTTTATCTTTTATCTCCTTGAGCATATAAGCACAGTTATTTTAAAAATCTACGTCTCATAATTCCACCACCTGGAGCTCTGTGGGGCTGTTTCTATTGCTCGTCATTTCCTGTGGCTCTTTTTCCTAACATCTTATCTCCTTCTCTGCCTGATAATATGTGATTGTCTGCCAGACATTATACTTGAAACATTGTTCCTGGAAATAATTTGAGAACTTGAGTTATCTTATTCCAAGAGGATTTTCATTTTCTTCTGTCAGCCACTGGAGGGCACCAGCAGTCAAGGTTTTCTAAAATTACGGGCAGGGATTTAAATTTCCTAGGCCACCAGCTGACTTGAGGCTGGGTTGTAACCCCGGCAAGGGCTGGTTTCCTTCTAGTGTAGTTTTTTGAGAATCAAATCCAAAACAGGCAGTGGGATCTAATTTTTGCGTTCTAATCTGTGACGCTGTCAAAAGCATTACTTATTTTTGTTTCTCAATGTCTTTTACATGAATACTGAATTCTCCCAGAGCAAAAGACCTCAAATGCAGTACTTAATTTGCTAGATTTTTATCTTCTCTATCTTTACCTGTTAATTCTTCATTCCCTTCTTTTTAAATTTTTTAAAAAATCTTCATTACCTTCTTATTGCCTCAATGTCTATCAATATTTTGTCCACCTTTTTTAGTTTTCCTCAACAGGTGGGTAGTCCAAATTACCTGTTCCTGGAATTGGAAGTCTCTGTTATGGAAAAGTAAAAGATTATTATTGTTATAATATCCTGACAACTTGTTTTGAGTACCTTTGATGATAAAAATATGCAATAAACTCCTATTTATCTGGCATGATTGGAGACTATAGAAGAAATCAATTATGTTAAGGCCAAATTGCTTTGGTTCAGCTTTGATTAAAACTAAAATCAAGGTCACAATTTTTAAAAGATAAATTTTACAAAACTACTGATGCAAATGCTTTTGAAAATGTAAAACACTGGGTGAAGAAGTAGCCTTTGTTGTGAGTAGAAGGAAGAAAATAATAATGATCAGAATAAAAATAAATTCTATAGGTGAACACACAATACAATATATAGATGATCTATTATAGAATTGCACACTTGAAAACTATATAATTTTATTAATAAATGTCACCCAAAAAAATTCAATTTAAAATTTTTTAAAGAAAAAAATGATATAGAGTCTAAAAAACAATACAAAAGATCAATAAAACCAAGATCTGGTTCTTTGAAAAGATAAACTTTTAATAAGACTCATCAGAGAAAGAAAGAGGACCCAAATAAATAAAGTTAGAAATGAAAGAGGAGAAGTAACAAGTGATACCACAGAAATACTAAAGATTATAAGAAAATACTATGAACAAATTATATTGATATGCCAACAAATTGAACAACTTGGAGGAAATAGATACATTTCTGGAAACATACACTCTTCCAAGGCTGAATCAAGAAGAAACAGAAAATCTCAACAGACCAGTAACTACTAACAAAATTGAATCAGTAGTCAAAAAACTCCCAACGAACAAAATGCCTGGACAAGATGGAGTCACACGTGAATTTTACCAAATTGTGTAATAATATTACAAAGACCAGCATTACCCTTATGTTCTAAAGCCAAACAAATACACTATGGGGTGGGGGAGGCGGGGAGAGAGAAATTGTAGGCCAATGTGATGAACATATATGCAAAAATCCTCAATAAATATTAGCAAACCAAATTCAGTAATACATTATAAACATCATATACCATGATCAAGTAGGATTTCTTCCTGGGATGCAAGATTGGTTCAAGATCCACAAATCAATTCATGTGGTACACCACATAAACAAAATGTAGAATAAAAATCACATAATCATATCAATAGATGTGGAAAAGCATCTGAAAAAATCCAGCATCCGTTTACGATAAAAACTCTCAGCAAAGTAGGAATAGAGAAAATATACCTCAGTAAAGGTCATATATAACACACCCACAGCTAACATCATGGTGAAAAGCTAAAAGCGTTTTTCTTAAGATCAGGAGCAAGAGAAGGATGTCCACTTTCACCACTTTTATTCAATACAGTATTGGAAGTTTTAGCCACAGCAATCAGAGAGTAAAAGGAAATAAAAGCACTCAGATTGGAAACAAAGAAGTGAAACTTTATTATTTGCAGATGACATGACATTATATAGAGAGAGCCCTAAAGATTCCACCAAAAATGTATTAGAACTGATAAATGAATTCAGTAAAGTAGCAGGATACAAAATTAATATTCAGAAATCAGTTGCATTTTTATACACCGTTAGCAACAATCGGAAAGAGAAATTAAAAAAGCATTCCCATTTACAATTGCATCAAAAAATACATAGGAATAAATTTAACCAAGGAATTTGAAGACCTGTACTCAGAAAATCATGACATTGAAGAAAGAAATTTAAAAAGATACAAATAAATAAAAACATACCATTTTTATGGACAGGAAGAATTAACATCATTAAAATGTCCACACTACCCAAAGCAACCTATACATTCAATGCAATCCCTATTAAAATACCAATGGCATTTTTCACAGAAGTAGAACAAATAGTCCTAAATTTATATGGAATCACAAAACACCCCCAGTAGCCAAAGCAATATTGAAAAAGAAGAACAAAGTTGGAGATATCACACTACTTGATATCAAACTATACTACGAGGCTATAGTGATCGAAACAGCATGATACTGGTATAAAAACAGACATATAGATCAACGGAACAAAATAGAGAGCCTGGAAATAAATGTACACCTATATGTTCAATTAATCTGTGACAAAGGAGGCAAAAATATACAACGGATTATATGAGGTAAAAGGGGTTAAGACGGCCTCTTCAATAAATGGTGTTGAGAAAACTGGACAGTCACATGCCAAAGAATAAAGTTGGATCAATTTCTTATACCACACACAAAGTGCAAAATGTATTGAAGACTTCAATGTAAGACCTGAAACTATAAGACTCCTAGAAGAAAACATAGGCAGTAAACTCTTTGACATCATTCTTAGTGATATTTTTTGATATGTTTCCTCAGGCAGGGAGAACAAAAGAAAAAAATAAACAGGAATATATCAGACTAAAGAGTTTTTGCATAATGAAGGAAATCATCAACAAAGTGAAAAGATGACCTACAGAACAGAGAAGATATTCATTAATGATGCACCTGTAAGGGGGTTAATATCCCAAATATATAAGGAACTCATGCAACTGAATACCGAAAAACAAACAGTCTGATTAAAAAATGGGCAGAGGACCTGCATAGACATTTCTCCGAAGAGGACATACAGATGGCCAACAGACATATAAAAATATGCTCAACATCACTAATCATCAGGGAAATGCAAATTAAAACCACCATGAGCTATCACCTAACACCTGTCAGAACGGCTATCATTGATAAATCAACAAACAAATGTTGGTGAGGACATGGTGAAAGGGGATCCATTGCACATTGTTGGTGGGAATGCAGACTGGTGCAGCCACTGTGGAAAACAACATAAAGGGTCCTCAAAAAATTAAAAATAATGCCACCATATGACCCAGCAATCCCACTTTGGGATATTTATTTGAAGAAATTTAAAACACTAATTCAAAAAGACATATGCATGCCTAAGTTTACTGCAGCATAATTTACAATAGCCAAAATATGGAAGCAACCCCAGTGCCCAACAACTGACGAGTAGATAAAAAAGTTGTGGTGCACATGTACAGTGGAATATCCCTCAGTCATAAAGGGCATGAAACCTTGTCATGTGTGACAACATGGATAGACCTAGGGGGTATTAAGCTAGTAAAATAAGTCAGAGAAAGACAAATACCATATGATTTCACTTAAATGTGGAATCTAAAAGATAAAACAAATAAATAAGAAACAAACCCACAGATACAGAGAATATTTTGATGGTTGCCAGATGGGAGGGGCACTGGGGGGATAGGTGAAAAGGGGAAGGGATTAAGATGTAAATTGCTGGTTATAAAAACAATCCCAGGGATATAAAGTACAGCAGAGGGACTATAGTCAATAATATTGTAATAACTATGTATGACATCAGATGGGTACTAGACTTATCAGTGTGATCACTTCATAAGTTACATAAATGTTATTAGATATATTACACACCTGAAACTAATATTGTATGTCAAGTATAACTGAAAAAAAAATTCAAATTAAAATAGTTATAATTGGGTAGTATATTTGAAATTTAGGCATGCCTACAAAAGTTGGGTTATAATACATCTTTTTATTTTATTGTATTTTTTAAATCCTCACCCAAGGACATGTTTTATTGATTTTTAAAGAGAGATGGGAGAGAGAGAAACATCTCTTTCAAATCTCAAAATGGATTGCCTCTCATATACACCCTGGCAGGGGCTCAAACCTGAAACCTACGTATGTGCCTTGACTGGGAATCGAACCCATAACCTTTTGGTGTATGAAACGACGCTCCAAATAACTGAGCCACCCAACTAGGGCTATAAAATACCTTTTTAAAAATCACCTTTTACTCTCTACTTCTTTTCAGTTGCTATTTATCTTGATTATGTTTACTTATAAAAAATAATTGATAATAACTTAATAAAGTGCTCATTTTGGAAAAAAGGCTGTTTAGACAGTTGATGAGAATTTTAAGATGTCAGTATGGGGGGCAAGGTAGGTTTACAGTTGCTCATATAGAAAATAATATAATAATAAATAATAATACAAGAATAAACTCTGTGTTTCACGTACTCAGAGCTGCAAACCTACTTTTGCCCACCCCGTATGTATTCTGGCTCCTGTCATAAAACTGTGTGTTTCTGTTTTCTAAAAAGGAGCAAGGAGCTTTCTTTTTCTATAATATTGAAAGATTTATTTGAATAGTTTCTTTGAGGATATGAGTGATTGATATAGAAACTACATGTTAGAATGTTTGTAGTAAAATACAGTTCATTAGACTTATAATCAGTGTGTCATAGATTAACTTTATTAATTGGCTTTGTGATAACTGACTTGCTGATTTTACAACTGGTTGGTTATTATTGATACAGTTGGTATAAAAAGATTGTGAGGATTCCCTTGAAATCAGAAATATAATTAAAGAAACTCCTTTTTGTAAAAATTTATTTTGTTTTACATAAAAAGTGACTCTGACAAATTAATTTGGAAGTGCAATGTAGAGTATTAGTTTGCCACAACTAGGTATTCAGTCTAATGGAATATTCTTGTATTCTTGTTTATTTTTATATTCTTGTTTTATTTTAACTTTATTCATACGTGGATCACCACATTTCAAAGATTAAGGGACCAAACTCTTAAAGCTTCCCCAAGTATACACACGCTTTAATGCATGACGATTCAGAAGTCACGTGCACAGCTAGATGTCACTCATTCCCTTATACCTGCCCAATGAATAGATTCCCCCATTGCTGGAGCATGGGATAAATGGGTATTAGCTGGCAGTGGAGGGAAATCTGGGAGGAAATGGAATAGGTTGACAGTGATTGAAACCCTGTCTCAGTCCCGTACTAGTCTTAGGATCCTGGGTAAATCACTTGAAGGTTTGTCACAGGGTCTTTCATAGGGGAGAAGGTGAAGGATTAAGTGAAGTTGTGATTCTAAAGCACATGATACATGGAGAGCACATGACAAGTACTTCATAAGCATGGCTGGCTGTTAGCGCCTGACTGGGAGGCAGCTCCGGACTTCTGCCAGGAGGGGCTCCAGAGCAGCAAGCACATTGGAAGGCGGTGGGGGCCTTGCTATTACATCCATTCTATGCCCAGTTGGAGAGAATGAGGAAGAACTTGAGAAGATTTAGAGAAACTAGAGTGCTCCTCCCATACCCCTGGCTCAGTGCTCCTATCCCAGAATTTTCAGGGCATTTCTTGCACCACCCCCTCCCAACAAATACAAAACAGCTGCTGCCAAAGGACTGGACTCCCAAAATGAACACGAGAAGGGCGCAGCACTTTCTTACTAAGAGTGTCTAGATGCCCAGTTCTTATACCACTTTTCCCCTTACACTGACTTGGCAGATAAATCCCACTTAGCACCGCAGTCCTACTCCTTCTTGGCTTCATTGAAAGTCTCCATTTTGGAGGGGGTAAGTGGGGCATGATCTGTGGTTTTATTGGTCACAGACAGCAGAGCAGTTGCTCCTGAGCACAGACTGGTTTCCAGGGACTTCTCTGACCTTCCAGGGATACCACTCAGACCCCTCTGCAACCTCTACTGAAGCCTGGAGGACACAGCCGAACAGACATGCACTCTCAGTGCCAGTTCAGGTTGAGGATATACTGGGCCATGGAGAGTGTTGGCCAGTGTCTCTTGCTCCTGCGGGGACACACTCCCCTTACCCAAGAAGAGTCTTGACCTTTGCTTCTGGAGGTCCATTCTCTAGCTTTGTGACCTTGGGTAGGTTATATTATTATTATTATTAATTATCCTCACCCAAAGACATCCATTGTTTTCAGAGAGAGGGGAAGGGAGAAAGAGGAACATCAATGTGAGAGAGAAGTATCAATTGGTTCCCTCCTGCATGTGCCCAGAGAGGGGGTTATAAGCACCTGAGCCTGGACCCAGGCTAGGACCTGCAACCTAGGCATGTGCCCCGACCAGGAATGGGGCCTACGACCTTCCAGTTATGGGATGATGCTCCAACCAGCTGAGCCACACAGATCAGGGCATCAGCAGGTTATTTTTATGTGCCTAGTTTTCTCCATATCAAGACTGACTCCAAAGACTATCCTTAATCTGGAGGGGCTAGTACAGTACCTGTGCATAGTAAACTTTCAATCAGTATCACCTGTGAGTACCTTAAAAGCCACAAATTGTTAGACAGGACAAGGATCTCAAGGTCTGGGTCATTCTGACTAAATGCTATTGTTGCTAAATGTAAAAATGTAAAATGTAGCTTAGTATTTTGTAGTCCAGCTGTAAAGAGGATAAGACTGACAGGAGCCCAACCTGGTAAGTGTAGCCAACTGCCAAGAAGAAATCAGCATGCAATTGAGCACATAGTGTATGTAAACAACAGTAAGCTTCTCTTCAGGGAGATAGAGCTTAGGACATAAATCCTGTCTCCTTTACTTGCTACAAGGAAGCAAAATGGTTAAGATAGGTAGCTTGTTAAGACATGAACCAGGGCAGTCAAAGAAAAGGAAAGGGAATAGATTATTCTAGTGCATTCCTGCATGTCTGCAGGGCCTGAAGCAAATCTAAGCTCGACATACCTTACCACATCCAGGCTTGTAGTCACCGAATTTCTGATTCAATCTCAGGACATTGTTCAGCCACATAGGTCACCAGTTCCAGTCACAGACCACGTGGGCAGACAAGAGAGAGGGGGCACTGAAAGGACAGAAGTAGAAGTCCAGGAAACAGCCCGCGAATACCTGAGCTTGGCAACTGAGGAAGGCACTTCCACTCCAAGGTGCCCACTCAGTCCCTTTTGAATGTATCCCCGCTCTCCTCCCGCCCCCACCCCCCCAAGTACATCCTTGCCCTAGGTGCTGCACTGTCTCTTAATTGAAATCTTTCCTTCAAGAACTGAGTTCTCACTGGTAACAAAACTACCTTGTGGCAGCCACAGCACGTTTTTGAATAGAGCATCCCAAGAAGCAAACCCCTTGAGTTTGGTAATGAAAACCAAAATAGACAAATTAATTTGCTCTAATTGTATGGTGAAGAACCCCAACTGTATGTAGTTAGTCTCAACACTGACACACTGAATAATGTTGCACAAGTTGCCTCTTATCTCTGGACCTCAGTTGCCCTCTCTTGTCACCTGATGGACTTAAGAGATTTAAAAAACCCAGTCTACATTTATATAGTTGCTGTGATCTTCCACGCTCCTTGGCAGCAGGAGCTCAAGGTAACAATTATTACCCAGTCCCTGAGCATAGTCATGGGGTGGTAAGGGGCGCTAAAAGTGGAGAGGCTTGAGTCACTCTGGTTTAGGGGTAAATGGACTGTCAACAGATCCGCAGGAAAATGGCATTTGCACAAGGCTTGAAGAATGATTCGTTGGAGTCTGCCAGGTAAATATTGGCGAGGCTTTTCTGTGCCTCTCGAACCTGAGCATTCGCAGGGCTTGCATTCTGAAAGTAAGTCCCATCCTTTTTCATTGCCAAGGTCACCGACGGAGGGAGCCAGTGCAGCCGCATGAAACAGGTTATACTTCTTAGTCTCCAGCCGGGGACCCTGGTCGCCTCCAACCCGCAGGCGGGGTTGGGGTGGGGTTGTCGGCTCCCCTGCGAGAGCACGGGAAGGCGGTGCAGGGTAAAGCTGCTCCAGCCCGCCAGGGCCTTTTAGCCAAATTCGAACCGAGAAACGGGAGGGGCTAGGCCGGAGCGTGGCGGTCTTAGCCCTGCCTTTCAGAAGGGCACGCTCTGGACGGTGTCCGCAGCCGGACGCCCGATCCTGACGCGGCGCCCTCTCCCAGCTCTAGAGGCTCCCGCGCCATGACGGTTAGTCCTGCAGGAACGGGGCTGCACCGCTCCAGCGAAGGCCAGTGCCAGTCCCCAGTCACCGCAAGGCTGCGGCCGCACGCGGCCGGCGGGGTCAGCGCCCTGGGCCCCTGGGCAGGGGAGCCGGCCGCACACGCGCCGGGGCACGAGGGCGGGCGCGGGTGCGAGCGCGCGCCACAGCACCCTGAGACGGGGGCGGGGCCAGCGGCGCGGCCTCCCGTGAAGCCTCGCGCGGGGAAGGACCGGAACTCCGAGCTGGCGGCTTGTTGATAATATGGCGGCAGGAGCTCCCTGGGCATCTCGAGGAGGCCGTGGTGCCCACACCTGGAGGACGGGTCTCTTTTTCGGCTAGCGCGGCGGCCGCTGCGGACCCGGACGTCCGGGCCGGTTGCTGAATGAGGGGAGCCGGGCCCTCCCCGCGACAGTCCCCCCGCGCCCTCCGCCCCGACCCGGGCCCCGCCATGTCCTTCTTCCGGCGGAAAGGTAGCGGAGGGGGCGCTGGCGAGGAGCCTGCCTGGCCTCAGGGGCAGCGGTGGGGCTGGTGGGCCTGCAGGGACGTCCTGCGGGGCGGCGGCGAGGCCCTTGGCTTCCACGCAGACGCCCCTTGCGTGTCTCGATCTGCTCCTCGACTCTGCAGAGAGGGAGAAGGTGGCTTCCTCGCGCGAGGTCACTGGGGGGGATTGTCCACTGGTCCCAAATCGTTAGGAGAAGCGTATACGAGTTAATGCTTGTTTGCGGAGGCATCGCTTTTCGAGGGGTGAGGGGTGTGAGTGTATTTGTACACTGTGAATGAAGCAGAAGGAAGTTCCTTTAGTACCTTGTTGCGAAATTTTCTGACTTTTCAGAATATTGAGGGTCTTATGTCTAAAAGTAACGTGAAAAAATTGTTTTCTTCAACTTGTGCTGCTTTCCAGTTTTCCTTTTTTGGGGGTGGGGGAGGAGGGGCTCTGCTGTTCCTAAAATCCCATTACTGACTGTTGAAAGTTCCTTAATGAAGAAGACTTAAGTTTACTAACTACTGGAACGCTAAGTTTATAAACACTACTCATATTTCTGATTCTCAGTTTCAATAATAGCTGCCCTGTTTTTAGGTAGAAACGGCATGATTTGTGTATACGTGAGTACTGGATTGTTGCATTTCATTAAAAACCTACACAAAGTGAACGGTGTCTTTTGGGATGACAGTGGTTCTTGTATCAATTCTTGCTACTGCAGAGAAAATATACCAGACAACTGGTTTCGGGGAAAGCACTAAACTATAATAAATCAGGGACTTGGGTTCACATGACAGCTCTGCTGCTTTGTAACCTAGGATAGAAAAGTGTTCACTGACTTTGCTCTCCTCGCTCAGCTAAGAATTAAATGTTCCCTAAAGGCTCCATTCAGCTATGACCATAAATTAAAGTATTTCTTTTAAGTATTCTTAAAAGAATTGGTGAATGAATGAAATCAGTGCTGAGTGGGTGAAACCCAGAACTGTCTAATTTGTTTGACAGTTTTGAAGTGGTTAGCTGTTTCTGTCATTCTGTATATAATGAGACAAATTGCATGTTGCACAATAGACTTGTCCTAATTTATTCAACAAATACTTTTGAATGTCTGCTGTTTGCCAGGCACTGTGCTAGGCTCTCAGTATAGGGCACTGAGCAAGACGAAGCCCCTGCACCCATGGAGCTTAGTGTCTTCACTGTCTGCTGGGGTAGACACACAGTAAATCAATCTCAGTCTTTCCCCTCCATCCCCCACACAGGTGAGTAAGTTGTTTTGAAAGAGGTAACTTGATAGAAGAAATATTTAGGTCGCATGTTAGAAAAAGACCTCAGCAGGTGACCTTGAAATTTAGAGCTGCGGGATCAGCAGGAGGTAACATGTGGAGGCCAGGGAAGAGCATTCTAAGCGTAAAAGACCCGTGTTCAAAGGTGGGGAGGCAAGAAAATGTGGTGCCCTTCAAGAAGGGAAAGAAAGTCATGTGACTCCAGCTTAGAGAGGTAGATGAGTCAGGTGACTCAGAGCTTTATAAGCCATGATTAGGTTTTATTCTAGGTTCAGAGACTATGTTAAAAAGGAGTGATTTCGGTCTTGTATTTCATTTTAAAAAGATTATTCTAGATGCTTTTTGGAGACTATGTAATGAGAGTAGAAGCTGGCGATGGTCTTATTTATGGATCCCATCAAGTCTTTAAATGCCATTTTTAAATACTGCCCATATGCCGATGATTTCCAAATTTACATCTCCAGCTTGGATGGTCTCCCCTGAACCCAGACTGGCATATACAATTGTTGGCCCACTTTATACCTATTAAATATCCAATAAGTAGACTATTAATAGATAGTTACATCTATTGATAGATATTATACACTAATAGATAAATCTTTAACTGACTATCTAAAACTTAACTCCAGATTTATTTTTAAATGTTCAGCTTTTCTCATCTCAATAAATCTCATTTCTGGCCTTTTAATTGCTCAGCCTAAAACTTCAGCACATTCGTAGACCTCTCTTTCATTCCTGCTGTATATCTGATCCATTAGCAAATCTGTTAGGTCTACGCCAGAACACCTCTAAATTCAACCCCTTCTCACCACCCCTTAACACCCTCATCTAGGCAGTCACCTCGCTTTAGATTGGGTGGGTGAGGGAGTCCTCTGAGAGGATGCCATTGTGATTTCAGCTTAAATGTCAAGAGGAAGCTGGTTTTATGAAAATTGAAGAAGCAGTATTATTTTGCTTACAATTTGGTTTCCCTTCTTTCATCCTTGACCCGTATGGTATATTTTCAAAATATCTCTGTTCGCATTTCCTCCAGTGGCTTCCTATGTACATGGCCCTCGATAACCTAGGTCCCACTTCCTCTTTGCGTTCGTGTCCTGCTCTCCTCCATCACTCTTCCATTCACATTGCCCTTCTTGTTGTCAACTGTATTCCCACTTCCGTGCCTTTGTGCTTGTGTTCCCTGCCTGGAAGCCTCTTCCTACAGACACCCACCTATTCTGCTTCCTTGTCTCTTTCAGGGGTTTAAAAAAAATACATTTATTTATTTTTAGAGAAAGGGGAAGGGAAGGAGAAAGAGGAGAGAAACATCGATTTGTAGCCCCTCGCATGCCCCCAGCTGGGGACCTGGCCCACAGCCCAGGCATGTGCCCTGACCAGGAATTGAACCAGTGACCTTTCTGCTTGCAGGATGATGCCCAACCCACTGAGCCACACCGGTCAGGGCTCTTTCAGGTTTTTGAACAGTTGGCATCTTAGTGAAACTTTCTTTGACCACCCTACTGCAGATTGCAATCCCTGGCCCCTACACTCCCATCCCCTTGCCTTTCTTTACTTTTTCTCTATAGCACTTGTCACTATCTGCTTTACTATGTATTTTATTAGGATAGAAGTCAACTTTTTTTTTTTTTTTAATGGCTCTATCTGTGTCTAGGTCAGTGCCTGGAATATAGTTTGGGATTCCGTAAATATTTGTTGAATAAAGAAAATCCATCTAGCGGTAAGTTCTGTGCAGGGAATTTAAACAGCGATGTGGGAGCAGATCACCAAGGGACAACCTAAGAAGATGGAGTCTAACAAACCTGAATGGAGACAGAGAACAAGCTGTGTAAAGATAAAAGCTGCATTCTAGCCAGAGAGAACCCGTAGTACAAATGCCCTGAGGTAGGAATGCGCTCATTGTGTTCAAGGACCGAAAGAAAGCTGGACTGACTTGGAGAGGAGGGGAATGGAGTATGTTTTAGAGGTAGAGATAACATAACTTGCATGGTGACTGGAGTGAAGAGAAACTGGGAAAGATTTGGGCATAGAGCTTGGGGTAAGAGGAACCAGGAAATCTGTTTCGACAGTTGTCAGTTCGCAGTTAACTTTTGGACATCCATGTGGATGTGTCAAGGAAGCAGTTGGATGTACAAGTCCATAGATGTGGAAGGAGGTCAGAACTTGAGATCTGGATCCAGATTTAGAAGTACTTGCCTAAATGACCACTAAAGACAAGGGACTGGATGAGATCACCTAGGGAGTACATATATAAGTTAGTTAGGTTGAAAGGCTAAGCCACCATAGCAAAGAAACACACAAATGTAATGGCTCAAACAAGACAGACCTTTTTTTCTCTCTTGTGTAAAGTCTTGATTCCTGGTCATTGGATGGCTTTTTCACGATCCTTCCATTTTCCTCCCAGATTGTTACTTCTCTTTCACTTGGGTTGTGATCTGTTTTATCAAAGGCAGGTCATAGCCCCTTCTGGCTTTTCTCAGTCCTCTGACCCATGCATGGTAAGAGGGGAAAAAATTGAAAGAGAAGCTTTGGCCAGAAAATCGCACACACCAATTTTATTTACATTCTGTTGGTGAGAGCCTTGTCATATGGTTGTAGATAACTGCAAAGGCTTCTGGGAAATGAAGAGTAGCTAGCCAGTTACATGCCAGGCTATAGCTGATAAGGGGAGAATGAGTTCAGTGGCAGGTAGCATCTCCTGCCATACTGTCGACAGGAAAGGAGCCTAGGAGATGTCTCGGAGGTTAATCCAGCTTTAGAAGTTAAGTTGAGGAACATAAGCCATTGGCAAAGGAGAATAGAAAATAAAATATCAGTGATACAGGAGTGCAAAGTCATGGAAGCTAAGGGAAAACATTTCAAAAAGGAGGGAATATTGTGTTGAATGTCATCTGCAAGGTCAAAGTAATGTGGGAGTGATCAAAGACTTTCAGTGGTGTGAGTGGAATGGGTTGAGGGAAGGATATGAAGTGAAGAGAACAGTAAAAACTTTTTCAAGAAACTTTGCAGTGAAAAGTAACAAAAAGTGTCAATAGCTGGAAAGGATATTAGGTTGAGGTGTGTTTCTGTTTTGTTTTTAAGATAGAAGACACCAGAGCATGTTTGTATGCTGGCAGGAATGATCCATTAGAGAGGTAGAAGATGATGGAGACAGAGAAGGGTTGCTTGAGGAGCCCTGTGGGGTGGCAAGTAAGCCTGCTGATGCCGGGATTGCCGAGGGCGCACTGCTGCTGCAAATGTCAGTTGGCACAACCACTCGGGTGAAGTTTAAAAACCTCAAACAGTATTGTATGTCATTCATAGATAACACAAATGTGTTAAAGAATAAAAATGTGGGTCGCAACAATAAACATTGAATTTATGGATATGTTTCTTTAGGGAGAGGGGTAATGAAATCAGGGTGATATTTCAGTTGTACTTGCAATGTTTTGTTTCTTTTAAAAATTTTTTCTGGAGCAAATACAACAATGTTAAGATTTCGTAAACCTGAGTGTTCCTCATATTAGGGTCTGGTCTTATCTTTACATTTTAAATGTTTCATAATAAAAAGAATGTACAAATAAAGAAAGCATAGTCAGCACAAAATAAGGTGGCAGAAATAACCGTAAGTAGCTAATAATCACAATAAATGTGAAAGGACTAAAATATATATGGCTGAAAATCCAGTAAAATTTCATCTGACTAAAAGATAAAGACACAGATTGGATGATAAACTGAAATCCATCCATAAGCTATTTACCAGAGACACAGCTGAAACATAAGGGCGCAAAGAAATTGAAAATAAATGGGTCAATACACTAGGCAACGGTTCACCGTAAGAAAGCTTGTGTGGCAGATGAACAATTGTACTGTAAAGCATAAAGCATCCTTAGGGCGAAAAATCACTACATTATGATAAAATGAACAGGGTTTTAGGAAGATAAAATTCTTAAGTAGTTTGATACCTAATATCAGTATCAAAATATATAAAGGAAAATATACGGAATTATCAGGAGATACCAACAAATTCATAGAGTTTTATGAATGCTCTACTTTAGAAGTAAAGATCAGTAATCATAAACAGAAATGGGCTAACCCACATAGTAAAAAGATGGTAATCTTCAGATTGGATCACTGCTATTGATATTTAAATATAAAAAAGATAATGGGAAGGTTAAAAGTGAAAGGATGGGAAAATACATCATAGCTATACAAACATCCCTGATAAACTGAAATAAATTTCAGGTAGATAAGAGCCAGAATTTGAAAAAGCAGAACTTGAAATCATATAGAAGAAAATAGAGGAGGGGAAACCTAACCTTGGGGTAGGAAAGGATATTTTTAAAATAAGATAGGAAATACAATCTGTGTGATATAAGTTTGACTACGTTGAAATAAAAAAACTTGCCCTTGCCAGGTGGCTCGTTTACTTAGAGCTTGGTCCCATGCACCAAAAGGTTGTAGTTTTGATTCCCAGTCAGGGCACATACCTAGGATGCAGGTTCGATGCACAAGTGGGAGACAGCTGATCAATGTTTCTGTCTCTCTCCCCCGCATCCCTCCCTCTGTGTGTATGTGTGTGTGTGTCTCAAATTAATAAATATATCCTGGGGTGAGGGTTGGAAGGAAAAAGGAAAAAAAGGGAAAAAAACCCTCATACAATAAAATAAACCTAAGGTATTTGCAATGCAAACAACAGAGGATTAGTATCCAGAATATGTATGGGATTTCCACAAAAAATAAGTAGAAGAACATGAATAGGCAGTCAATAGAGAGGAAACCTGAATAGCCAATAAACACGAAAGGGTGTTACATGGAAGGAAATCAAGGAAATGAATTAAATTGGCAAAAATTAAAAATGCCAAGGATGCAAATATGAGCACAGAGATAGTGTAAATTGATAAAGCTACTTTTGTAAAAAATGCATAAAATTTGTTACCTAGCAGCTTTATTACTAGGGATTTATCCTAGATAAATTCTTACATAGACATAGGAAGACATGCACTAGAATGTTCATAACATCAGTGTTTGCGAAAACCAGAAAATAAGACCTAAGTGTTAATTAACAGGAAAACGGGGGGGTAAGGGTGTATTTATTTAAAGGAATTAAAGAGCTAAAATAAACTAGAACTATATGAAAACTAGAATTGCATCAATATGGGCAAACGTCAAATTATTGTATGATGCTAGTGTCAGGTGTGTGTGGAAGGAGACGGGCAGACCTCGGAGATGTGTGGGTCCAGCTCCAGAGCACTGCAGTAAAGACGGCATCACCACGAAGTGAGTCACGCAAATTCCTTGGTTTCCCAGTTCATGGAAAAATTAGGTTTACAATATAGTCTATGAAGTGTGCAAGCAAAAGCAATTATGTTTGAAAAATAATGTACATACCTTAACTAAAAAATACTTTATTGCTAAAGAATACCAGCCTTCATCTGAGCTAGTGGAGGGTCTTGCCTCCATGTTGATGGCTGCTGACTAATTAGGGTGGTGGTTGCTGAAGAAGCAACTGTGACAATTTCTTAAACTGTGACAACAATGAAGTTTTCTGCATTGGTTGATTCTTCTTTTTCATGAATGATTTCTCTGTTTCACTCCATGGTGATTGATAGCATCTTATCCCCACTAGATCTTCTTTCAGAATTGGAGTCAGTCCTCTCAAACCCTGACACTGTTTTATCAGCTAGGCTTGGGTAATATTCTAAATCCTTTGTTGTCATTTCAAACATCTTTACCACTAATAGATTCCATCTCAAGAAACCACCCTCTTGCTCATCCACACGAAGCAACTGTTCACGCATTCAGGTTCCATCAGGGGACTGCAGCAATTCAGTCACGCGTCCAGGCTCCACCTGTGATTCTCGTTCTCTTGCTGTTTCCACCACGGGTGCAGTTACTTCCTCCACTGAAGTCTTGAACCCCCCTCAAAGTTATCCGGGAGGGGTACCATCAATCTCTTCCAAACTCCAGTTAATGTGGACATTCTGACCGCTTCCCATGAATCACACATGTTCTTAATAGAATCTAGAAGGGTGAATCCTTTCCAGAGGTTTTCAGTTTACTTTGCTCAGATCCATCAGTACCATCACTATGTATGGCAGCTGTAAGCCTTACAAAGTGTATTTCATTTTCTTTTTTTATTAAAGATTTTATTTATTTATTTTTAGAGAGGGAGGCAAGGAGGGAGAAAGGGAGAGAAACATGATGTGACAGAGAAACAGCAATTGGTTGCGACCTGGCCCGCAACCCAGGCATGTGTCCTGACTGGGCATCGAACTGGCGGCCTTTCAGTCCCCAGGCTGTCGCTCGATCCACTGAGCCACACCAACCAGAGTACAAACTGTATTTGTTAAGTAATAAGACATGAAAGTCGAAATTACTCCTTGATCCCTGGGCTGCAGTGTGTATGTTGTGTTAGCAGACATTAAAACAACACTAATCTCACTGTACATTTACCTCCATTAGAGCTCTTGGGTGACCAGGTGCGTTGTCAGTGAGCAGTAATACTTTGAAAGGAGTGTTTTTTCCTGAACAGTAGATCTTAATAGTGGGCTTAAAAGATTCAGTAAACTATGTTGTAAACAGATGTGCTGTCATCTAGGCTTTGTTGTTCCATTTATAGAGCACAGGCAGAGTAGATTTAGCATAATTCTTAAGGGCTCTAGGGTTTTAGGAATGGCAAATGAGCACTGACTTCACCAGCTGCATTTGCGCCTAACAAGAGAGTCCCCCTGACCGTTGAAGCTTTGCAACCAGGCCTTGTGTTCTCCTTTCTGGCTATACAAGTCCAAAATGGCAGCTTCTTCCACTAAAAGACGTCTTTGTCTACATTGAAAATACGTTGTTTAGTGTAACTGTCTTCATTAATTGTCTTAGCTAGATCTTCTGGATAACTTGCTGCAGCTCCTACATCAGTATTTGATGCTCAACCTTGAACTTTTTTTTTTTAGATTTTATTTACTTATTTTTAGAGAGAAGGTTAGGAAGGGAGAGAAACTTTGGTATGTTGCCTGTCACATACCCCCAACTGGGGGCCAGGCCTGCAACTCAGGCATGTGCCCTGACTGGGAATTAAACTGGTCACCTTTCAGTTTTCAGGCCGACACTCAATCCACTGAGCCCCACCAGCCAGGGCCACCGTGCACTTTTATGTTGTGGAGATGCCTTCTTTCCTTAAACTTCATGAACCAGCCTCTGCTAGCTTCTGACTTTCCTTCTACAGCTTCCTCACCTCTCTCAGCCTTCACAGAACAGAAAAGCGAGGGTCTTGCTCTGGATTAGTCTTTGGCTTACGCAAATGTTGTAGCTGGTTTGATCTTATCCAGACAACGTGAAACTCTGCATTGCAGCATTAAGGCTGTTTCTCTTTCTTATATGTGTCTTCCCTGGACTAGCATTTTTAATTTCCTTCAAGAACTTTTCCTTTGCATTCACAGCTTGGCTGTTTGGCACAAGAGGCCTAGCTTTCAACCTGTCTTGGGTTTCGATATACCTTCCTCATTAAGTGCAGTCATTTCTAGCTTTTAATTTAAAGTGAAACTTCCTTTCACTTGAACACTTAGAGGCCATTGTAGGGTTATTAATTGGCCTAATTTCAGTATTGTTGTGTCTCAGGGAACAGGGAGGCAGGCCAAGGAGAGGATGAGAGACGGGAGTGCCTGGTCGGCAGAGCAGTTGGAACACATACAGCATTTATCAGTTAAATTCATTGTTTTGTATGAGGGCTGTTCATGGCATCCCAAAACAATTAAAATAGTAACATCAAAGGTCACTGATCACAGATCACCATAACAAATATAGTAATAATGAAAAAGTGAAATATCACTAGAATTGCCAAAATGTGATACAGAGACACAGCAAAAGCTTTTTGAAAAATGGCACCTATAGACTTGCCTAGAGGCAGGGTTGCTACAGACCATCAATTTGTAAAAAAAACCAAAAACCCGCAATATCTGTGAAGTGCAATTAAGTGCAGTGCAATTAAACAAGGTATGCTCATACCATTTGTGTAATTTTTAAAGATGTGCAGAATAATACCATATTTTACTTATGTATACATTCATATGTAGTAGTCTAAAAACATGCATGGCAGTAAATGCATCTAATTTAGGATATATTTATGTCTGAGACGAGGGACATAGAGATCAGGTAGTGATTCATAAGAACCTTTAACTATATGTGTAATATTTAGAGGGGGAAAAAGGAATTAAAGCTGACTGGTAATATTTGGTAAAGTCAGGTTGCGTGTATACTTTCGCGTTTGACATGTTGAATGGAACATCTGATGGGTGAGATAACAATGCATCGAGCGCAGCAAAATGGAACTGTAGAGGTTTATTTTGGTGGTAGAAGCAGTTGGTCTTATAAGTAATGATTTGGGTGTGGGAAATAAGGAAGAGACCATGTTAAGGATGAGTCTAGATTTTGGGCCTGAGAAACTGGTCGGAGATGGTGTGTCATTTATGAGAGAACCCTAAGACTGCGGTAGGAACAGGTTTGGGAAAAGATGGTACATTTTGCTTTGGATAAAGGGAATGACAGATGTAAGGTAGGTGGTTAAGTATCTGAATTTAAGATCAGAAGGGAATTTAGACTGGAGATACAAACTTAGGAGCTATGGCATATCTCTGGTATTGAAAGCCTTTAAGAATGGATAAGATTATCCAGGAAATACATACACACATACACACGGTGGGGCAAAGTGGGTTTACAGTTGTAATACAAATCGATCTTACAAAATGTAATAAATCATAATACTAGAATAAACTTTTGTGTACTCGCAACGGTAAACCTACTTTTGTCCACCCCTATATGTAGTGAAAAGAAAGGGGATTCAAACTCTTTCCTCTGGAAACTCCCAGTGGGCAGAGAAGTCCGCTAGGGGATAAGCTAAGGAGGAGTGGCTAGAAAACCAGGACACCGGAGTGCCATGGAAGCCCAGACAAGTTCGTCTTTCAAGCAGATGAAGTCCATTGGCAGATGCTGAAAGGACTGCAAAAACCAGTGATCAGTATCTGAAATGATCTTAACCTATTTTTGTCCACGTTTGTCTCCACACACTTGGATGTGTGTAGCCAGGACTGTCCTTTCTGAGCCAGGAGAGTGTCTGGTACATAATAGGCACTCAAATATTTGCTGATTGATTGATTTATCAGATACTATGAGAGCTAGTTATTTCCTGCTGCTGCACTTTAATGTTTAATGTTTAATGTCACAAGTAGAGAGATGATTACACTGTATGATTGATTTTGGATAGGCTTTTCATGGCAAGATCAAAGAAAATTTAATGTTGGAAAAACACAAGAAAAAGAGGGTTAAAAACAGTCTTATGTTAGATCCTGTAAGAGTTCTCATTAGGCCTAGTCTGCCATGCACCTTCCTTTCTTGGAAATGTTAGAGTATCCGCAGTAGCATTTCCATTGCTTTGTATGATAGAGGGGGAGATTGTGTACTTTTTTAAGAGATAAGTTGTTAAACCTTGAGTATTAGAAGTTTAGTATGTTTGTAAGTTTAGAATGTTTGTATCTGATGCTGTAGTGGGGGATACACAAGAAATAAGTTGTGATACACAGCCAAAGAACTCTTTTTCTTCAGTATTGTTTAGTACATGGTAACATTAATTAACATCCTAAATTTACTATGCGGTGGTTACTCCTCTAAACCCTTTACAAGTATTTATTTTTTTCATCCACTACCCTCTAAGGTAGGTAGTATTATTATTGACCTAATTTTATAAATCAATGAAATTGAAACCGAGAAAAGTAAAGTAACTTGTTAATGGTCCCCTGGCCAATAGGTGACAGAGCCAGAATTTGAACTCAGGAATTCTGACATTCTCTCCACAGCAGACTGAACTTTCGGGACTGAATGCTGTTCAGAGGTCACTTCCTTAGAGAAACTTCCCCTGGTGACTGCATGCCCTGACCCCTCCCCCAGTCATTCAGTCCATCCATGCATAATAGAATTTTGAATACTCATCTGTTAGAATAAAGCTTGTCTAATTTTTACAATGTATATTTTGTATCTTTTTTACTGGAAAGGTTGGTCATGATGCTCTTTTATCTTCTAGTGAAAGGCAGAGAACAAGATAAGACCTCAGATGCCAAGTCAGTTAAAGGTGAGTTCAGCAACATTCCATTGTATTAAAAAGCAATGTGCTTTGCATTTATGAGCTTTTTAATTCTGTTATCCTCTCCCTTCTTTTGCCATTAATCATTTCTGCCTTTTCTTAGAATTATTTATTATTGACTTATTTCCATTTAACTGTTGTGTGCTCTTCAACACCTAGCATATAATAGACTTTTACTAAGCATCTGTTGCCTGTCCTAGTGATTACAGAGAGCCAGTGTCTTTGTTAATCACACATTTGATTTTTCCCTAAATGTGGTAAGTTGACTTTATTTATAAAAAACACACACACACACGAAAAGTACTCTTGACTTACAACTGAGTGATGGCACTGCCACCACAGGCTTGGTTTTCTGTTTATCCAGAAGTATGGGTGTTTATAGTTTTCATTACTTTGGATGAATGGCCTTAACTTAAAATTTACTCTGAATACTTTATTGGAATCAATATATTATCCCTATTTATAAGACATTCTTAAATTATAATGTGCTGTAGTTTTGACTGATTTCATTCTGTCAGTATGTAAAGATTAGAATGGGAAAATTATAATGGAAATTATTTCTACAGCCATTACATATAAATTTTATAAACGGAATTTATTTTCATGAAATCTATGGATTGCTACTTATTTAGATTTTTCTGTCAAACGCTTGTATGTTGTGTGACTAGCATTGAATATTAAGTCTGTATGCTCAGTTTGCCAGAGAGAGATGTATTATAACTTGTTAAGGGATTTGTAAGGTGATTTCCTGCTTATTTCTAATTATTAAAAGCCAGTTAAATTCGATGTTAACTCATACTGCCCTCTAACATGATTGGCGTTGACAGAGACTAAAAGCCCTTAGTAGGCAAGGGGCTTGTGAAGACAAGATCTGGTTGTAGTAGAAAGGAGGGACTTGGATGTCTCAGGCATACCAATTTGTACACTAACAGTATAACTTTGGAAGTCATGTCACTTTCTTTAGAGTCTTAATTTGTAGAATGAAAGGATTGGCCTACCTAACTTCTAAATCTGTACCAGACCTTAAAAAAAAGAAAAATTCCGTGCTTGCACTCTATTTATGTATAATCCATGCTTAGCATTCCTGACTTAATTGAAAGAAATCATTTGAAGATAGCTTCATTGCATAATTCTCCCAACTCTAATTGAATGACCAATAAATATAGATACATTAAAACAGGTATAAATATTCATGTTCTTACCTGTTTTCTTTATAAACACATTACTCAAGGAGTAATAGGTTAAATTACAGTTTTTATTCTGCAATTTTAGTTTTGTTCTTGGGTAAGCAAGGGTTAAGGAATGAAAAGGGCCCATTTTCAGATTTTCTGCTGGCTTTGGTATTATCTGTCCTTGGAGAACTTTGAAAGAAAGATTTCTCTTTCAAGTTCCATTTTGGCACAGTATTTTGAGAGTTATAAATAATAATAGGGCATTTCCACTTTTCTGCTACTTGATTAATTTACCTTTCCCTTAAGTCTTGCTCACTTAAGAGAGATGTTACAGAACTAATTTTTAAAGTTCTTTTAAAGCCCTCTTTTGAGACAGTTTTAGAAACTATAAATTTTTGTTTAATTTTTAACATTTTTTGAAAAATTATAGCCTCAGTATCCGTACATTCCCCACAAAAAAGCACTAAAAATCATGCCTTGCTGGAAGCTGCAGGACCAAGTCATGTTGCAATCAATGCTATTTCTGCCAACATGGACTCCTTTTCAAGTGGCAGGACAGCAACACTTAAGAAGCAGCCAAGCCATATGGAGGCCGCTCATTTTGGTGACTTGGGTAAGTGACTGTCACTTTTTGTTAACTTACACTAGGAGGAAGGAGTAGAGTGTAATATGCGAAACTCCTGTCAATGGATAATGAACTGTATAATTGGAAGGGACTTTGAAAAAAGTGTATTTTAATTAAAATAACAGCTATAAGTGTAATGGAAGCACTGTTGTGTTCCAATAAATACAAAATATAAAGTGCACCCAATAGAAAAATTGGCCATTTCCAGAAGATATACATTGCCTGTGTGAAAAAGATGCTTCATTTCACTGATACTCAGGGAAATGCAAATTAAATAAAAAATGCGTGTTTCCCCAACACATTAGCAAGTATTTAAAGTTTGATAATTTGAGTGTTAATGTAGATGTAGAGAAATAGCCACTCCTTTTTAGTGGAACTATAAATTGTTGAAGAATTTTTAGAAGGCAATTTGGAAGTATTTATCAAAATATATACGATCTCTAGTCTTCAGATATACTCACATGTATTCACAAAGATGTATACGTAAGTATGTATAAGGCTAGTCATTGCAGCATTGTGATGGGAAAAAATTAGGAACAACATGTAAATACCAATTAATAGAGAGTAGGCAAATTTTAGTATAACCATACACAGGAGTACTGCGTAGCCATTTAAAAGTCTGAAGAAGAAATGGAAAAATGTCTAAGCTATGTTACAGTGAAAAAAGCAGGTTACATAGCAGTATCTATAGTATGACCCCTGATGTTTTAAAATAACTTCTTATCCCTCCACCCAAAAAAGATATGCAGGAGATTTCTTACAACTGCACGTGAACCTACTATATCTCAAAATTAAAAGCTCAGTTAAGAAAATTTGTAAGTCTTTCAGGAGATCAGGATTCCTGGAAGTTCATGAAACTGATGTCTGCAAAGATGGACTAGTTAACATTGACAATAAGACAGCAAGGATGATGACCTGTGAATTGCTTCAAAGAATATGATTTGAATAGCAAAAGATGGAGAAAAGCCCTTTTGAAAAATTGATGAAACCATCAGTTAATTTTATGAAAATGAACCTCTTTAATGTCATCCTGTGACAGTTAAAAAAAAGAAAGATTTAATTTTTTTCTAATAGCTGTAGTTATAATCATAATTTAAATTTAGTCAAGTGTAAAATAAATGTTTTTATTAAGTTTAGTTTTATTTTTAAAGATAAAATTCCAGAGCTACTCTTTATGCTGTTTTAAGTAATGCTGAGAGTTCATAACGGTTTTCTAGCTGTATCTACACATCCACAATTGTTCCTTAGGATTAGTTCCTAGAAGTGGAGTATTGGATTGAAAATAATGCAGATTGCAAAGGTTTACTGTCTATTACTCCACCGAAAAGGTTTTGCCAGTTTACGTCCTCATCATCAGCAGGTTTTGTTGTGCCTTTGTTAGTGCTTGTTATTAATTTTTGAAAAAATATCTCTCAGTTTGACAGGCAAAAAATTTTATTTTGTATTAATTTGCCTTTCTGGGATTTTTAATGAGGTAGAATATTTTTTAAAATTTTTTTGGCCTTTTTTTTCTTGCTTTAGGACTAATATAAGATTTTTTAAAAAAGAATTTACATGGCCTGAATTGCCATTAAAGGAGATCTGATGGTTAGTTGAGTAACATAGAGCTTTTTAATAATTTTAAAAAGTTTTGGACAGTTGTTTCTTTGCTTGTTTAGAAACCAAAACAATAGTATTCCTAGTTCTTTATTCATTGTATGTTGCTAGGAAGTAAACTGTATTGAAGAACTTTGATGCTAAAGGTGAATGACTACTTTTGTCAGTCTTAAACTATTTGTTACTGGACTGCTAAAATTCTTTTGCTTTTTTTAGGCAGGTCTTGTCTGGACTACCAGATTCAAGAGGCCAAATCAAGCCTTTCAAAGACCCTTGAACAAGTCTTGCATGACACTATTGTCCTCCCTTATTTCATTCAGTTCATGGAACTGCGGAGAATGGAGCATTTGGTTAAGTTTTGGTTAGAAGCTGAAAGTTTTCATTCCACAACGTGGTCCCGAATAAGAGCACACAGTCTGAACACAGTGAAGCAGAGCTCATTGGCTGAACCTGTCTCTCCACCTAAAAAGCAAGAAACCGCACCATCTTTTGTAACCGAGTCTCTTGACAAGGGATTAGAGGATTCTAGCTCAGCGCAGTTGCTTATGACTCAATCAGAAGGAACTGACCTAAATTATAGAACTAGCAACACCCAGAATCACTTGCTCCTTTCCCAGGAATGTGACAGCGCTCATTCTCTCCACCTTGAAATGGCCAGAAGAGAAGCTCGTGAAGTTTCCATGGAAACCCAGGAATCCTCCCCCAGACTTACAGTAGCCAGTACAAATAGTCTCTCTTCTCCACTAAAGGAATTATCAGGAAAACTAATGAAAAGTAAGTATGTGATTTCCATCTCTCTCTTTATCCTGTTTTTTGTTTTGGTTTGGTTTGGTTTGGTTTTTATTCTTTAGCAATGTACAAAGTGGAACTTGAGATAGGGAATAAACGGGTTTGAATAATTTTTTCTCCCATATCAACTTTCAAATTTGGGAGGATTTGGCGAGTCCCCTGGAATAGGATCAGTGTATAGAAAGGGAACCGAAGGGATAGCTGTAGTGATTGGATCCTCTAAGCAGAATGTTAGCAGAATTAACAAAGAAAGAAAGATCGACTGCCATCCAGCTTTTCCTTCCACAGATTTTGAAATCAAAGCATTATCCAGATAGGCTTAGTCCATCCTGTCTGTCTTAATATTATTACAACTTGATTGTACTTTACAGATAAATTTATTTTTTAATTGCTAGCAGGTGACATTTATTGAGCTCTGTGCTAAGGGCTATAGTTAGATTTCATTTACCAGTAACAACACTTCTGTGAGGTAGGCATTGTTACCTTGTTTTACGTGAGAAAACCATGGCTTAGAAAGGTTAAGTAACTTGCCCTAGGCTATATAGTAAATGGGGAGCTGGAATTATAGCCTAGGCATTTCAACAACACTTTTCTTTTTTAATTCTCTACTTGGAAATTATGCACTCTTATTTTTCAATTATCGCCTTCTGGAATTCTAATTAGATAGCCTCTGTGTTTTTGTCTTATTTGTTCTTTGTTTCTCAAAAGGGCTAGATGATTTTCTTTCTGTTCTTTTTCTTGTTCACTTTTTTCCTTTTCTATTAAGACTTTATTTTTTTAGAGCAGTTTAAAGTTCACAGCAAAACTGTGGGGAAGGTACAGATTTCCTGTATACTGCCTGGGCATTGTTTTGGTTCAATCTTCTACCCTTTTTTGAGCCCTGAGCAACAGCCGTTGAAACTGTAAGCTCTAAGTCTCTTAAAGTTGGTGGTTTTTCTCAGGTGAACACCCTCCCTATCTTGTACTTTTACCCATCTTGATTTACACTGGCTTCTACCGGTCCACAATTCCTTATCTACAGTTCAGAAATCCGGAAAGTGTTGACTGTCACAGTTATTTTTAAAGTGAACAAAAATAACCTTGACATGAACTGATATGAACCTATTGCAGAAATATGAACGTGATTATAAGGTATCGTCCCCTGTGCTGCTGGGGTATTGGTACAGTATACGTTAAATACAGTGTGTTACCTCTGTAAACACCTGCCCCCTCCCCCCAAATTCTAAAAGATCACCAGCTCCAGAGGTTTCAGGTAAGAGAGCCGCCTGTGCTTGTTTCTGCCTCTCATTTTTCGTACTTTACCCAAGCTTCGATAGGCTTTTTAAAAACATTTCGGGAGAATTCAGTATTAGGAAGAGTTTCATTGCGCATGTAGCCTGCCCTGTTTCTGGAAATGGAAGTCCAAAGTCTGTTTCTATATTTGTCATATACTTTATTGTTTTTGGAAATTGTCTTTGTTTCTATTCTTCACTTTATTTCAATGATGAATAGAAATAGTAGTGGAGTTATTAAAAGAGTACTTTTTTTTCCTTTCGCATTACGTTTAAAATTTATGTGCAGTAAAATTGACCTTCTTGATTTATACTTATATGAATTTTGACGCATGCATAGATTCCTGGAACTGTCACCACAAGCAGGCTAAAGATTGGTTTTGCCACCGTTGTAGTTAAATCCTTCTGTATTCTAGCACTTGCAATCACCGATCTCTCTCTCTAGTTCTGCCTTTTCCAGAGTGCCATAAAAGTGAATTTACATAGTATGTAGCTTTTGAGCCTGGTTTCTTTTACTCTGCATAATGGTTTTGAAATTCGTCCATGTTGCAAATATCAATAGTTCATTGCTTTTTACTGCTAAGTAGTTTTCTGCTGTATGGCAGTACTACCCATTCACCTGTTGAAGGACATTTGGATATTTCCCAGCTTTGATGATTGTGAGTAAAGCTGTTATAAATATTTGTTTACAGGCTTTTGTGTGGACAAAGTTTTTATGTCTCTAGGGCCAATACTTCATGGGGATGCTGGATTATGTGGTTTGTATTTAATTACGTGAGATACTCCCAGACTTTTGTAGAGTGACTGTACCATATTGCATTCCCACTAGCAGTGTAAGAGAGTCCTGTTTGCTTGTTTCTTGCCAGCACTTGGTATAGCTGGCTTTTTGTTTGTTTGGCTGTTTTTCAGCCATTGTAACAGATGTGTAGTTGTATTTCATTGTGGTGTTACTTTGCCTTTCCCTCACGGCTGATGAGGTAGAATCAGGTACATATTTGCCATCCATATATGTTCTTTGGTCAGTTGTTCAGGTCTGTCCCCATATTTCATTGGATTGCCTGTTTTATTATTGTTGAATTTTGAGAGTTCTTTATATGTTCTGGATATAAGACTTTGATTCGCAAATGTTTTCTCCTAGTTTTTAGCTTGATTTTTTCATTCATTTAACAGCATCTTTCACAGAGGAAAAGAACTTTCTGATTAAGTCCAGTTTAGCAACTCTTTTATGGATTGTACTTTTGGTGTCATACCTGAGACCTTTTTGCCTAATCAAAGATTATGAATATTTTCTTCTCTGTTTTCTTATGAAAGTATTATGGTTTTATACTTTACATTTAGGTATGTGATTTGAGTTAATTATTAGCTACATGATTTGTTTTGAGCTAATTATTATATAACGTGTGATGGTTAGGTCAAGTTTTTTGTTTTATTTTTGCATGTGGATACCTGATTATTCCAACACCATTAATTGAAAAGATTACTCTTCTTACATTGAACTGCCTTTGCACTTTGTTTCCATGGTTTCCATGTAGGTCTGTTTCTAGACTCTGTTCTGTCCCATTGTTGTATGTGTCTGTTTCTTCCCCAATAATACCACACTGTAGTTTGTCTTAAAATTGGGTAGGTAGTATGAGTCTTCCAACTGTGTTCCTTTTTCTTTTTTTCGAATTGTTTTGTGTGTCCTAGTTACTTTTATTTTAACATAAATTTTAGAATAATCTTGTCTCTATCTATGAGAAACCCTGGTGGGATTTTTATTGGAATTGCATTCAAATGATAGGTCACTTTGGGGAGAATTTACATCTTAACTCTATTGGGTGTTATGATTCATAGCCTCTTCATTCGTTTAGCATTTTATAGCTTTTAGCATAAAGATTCTTAACTTGTTTCGTTAGACTCATATCTAAGTATTTTTTGGTGCTATTGTGAATGGTATTTAAAAATTTTTTGTTTCTGATTTTTTAATGCTAGTTTATGGAAATATGACTGACTTTTATATGGTGATCTTCTATTCTGTGGCCTTACTAAACTCACTGGTTACTTTTAGGAGCTTTTTGGGTACATTGCTTGGGATTTTCTACATAGACATTTATGTTATTTGTGAATAGAGACAATGTTATTTCTTCCTTTCCTGTCTGTTTTTTTTTTTCTTGCCTTATTGCACTAGCTGGGACTTCCTGTACCATGTTGATTAGGAGTGGTGAGAACACAGTAACTGTTATGTATGCGATTAGATATAGGGTTTTTGTAAATGCCCTTTATCAGGTAGATGATATTCCCTTCTCTTAATTGTTTATTTAGGGTTGTTTGAATCTTGAATGGTATTGAATTTTGTTAAGTATATTTTTCTTTGTCATTTGATACAGCCATGTGATTCTTTTGTCTGTTAATAGAACATTGATTTTTATTTAATATTTAATAAGCTTGCATTCTCATGACAAGATACACTCGGTTGTGGTATATTACTCTTTTTATGTTGCTGGATTTGTTTTCCTAAGCATTTGTATTCCTAGGGTTATGATGCTTACTGGTGTGTAGTTTTCCTATACTGACTTTGTCTGGTTTTGGTATCAGTGTGGTGCTGCCCCCCAAAAATGAGTTGGGAAAGTTTTCCACCTCTCTTGTTTTCCAGAAGAGATTGTGTAGAATTAGTATTAAATGTTTGGTAGAGTTTGCAAGGACCTGGAATTTTGTTTTTCAGAATGTTTTAAATTATGAATTCAGTTTCTTTAGTGTGTATAAGACTCATCAGATTTTTTTAAGTGAATTTTAGTCATTTATGGTTTTTAAGGAATTTTTAATTTCATCAAATTTTTGAATATATGGATATGTAATTATCTACCATTACCTTAACACCTTTTTAATCTTGGTTTTACAATGATATCCTTTCATTCCTGATGTTGGCAATTGTGTCTTCTTTTTTATTTGTAAGTGTGTATAGGAATTTATTTGTCCTTTTCAAAGAATCAGCTTTTGATTAATTGATTTTTATCTGTTTTTCTGTTTTCGGTTTCATAAGTTTTATGCTCTGTATTTTTTTTCTCTCCTCCTGCTTGCTTTGGATTTATTTTATTATTTTTCTAGTTTATTAAGGTGAAAACTTAAGATTTCTGATTTGAGACTTTCCTTTTTTAAGATAAGCATTTAATGCTGTAAATTTCCTTCTAACCACTGCTTTAGGTACATCTCGCATATTTTGAACTGAGCAAAAATGAAATGTCCAATTTCCCTTGGTTCTTACCTTTTTGTCCATGGATTATTTAGAAATATGTTGAGAGAATCCAAGATGGCAGCAGAGGAGGTAGAAGTTATACTCACCTCCTCCCAGGGCCAAACTGGAATTATAACTAAAATGTAGAACAGTCAACCTGAATAACAAACTGAAGACTATCTGAACAGAAGTCTTATAACCAAGGATTTACACAAGAAACCACATCAAGACTGGTAGAGAGTGGAGATGCAAAAAGTGCTGGATCTGCGCCCATGTGCAGCAGCTAAGAAACTGGAGGTATATTTCATCTGTAAAGGTGCCACGCCTGAGAAGCGTGGAGTCTCAACCCCACGCTGGTCTCCCTAGCCCAGAGCATCAGAGCCAGAAAGAGGAGCCCACATACTATCTGTCTGTGAAAGTCAGTGGGGATTCTGTCCATCAGGGAGAGACAGGAGTCTGCCACAAACCCAGGTGCCTTCTTAAAGGGCCAGTGCACAAAACCATTTGCAGCCACTCATCCTGGGCTCTGGTAGAGGGCCGGTAACTCAGAGCAGACTAGAGTCATGCAAGGGGAGAGACTGGGTTTTATGGCTTCAGGGAGAGAGCAGAAGGAACAGCTACCAGTGTCTCTGTGCTGAGTTCTTCTCCCACGTAACCCATAGACACATCTTTCTTTAGTCAAGCACTCCCTACCATATGCCATCAGCCTGGGAGAGTGAAATTGCCTCACTGTCAACCTGCCATGTGGAGCTCACACCATGCAGAGCAGGTAGCTGCTGGGGCCCCTGGTATAGAAGTATGGGCACCCTCAGGTGTCATAGACTGAGTTGTGTGGCTCCGGGGTGGGAACCATCCCCCACTGCTCCCTGGAGCCGGAGCAGTGCCCACACCTACCCCCATGGGAGATCCGCTAGCTCAGTCCTCCTGAATTCTGAAGGCCTGCTCTGCTGAGCTCGAGTTCTTGAGGAGCTTTGGGCAGAATGTGGAACAGATTAAGTTGTGTGGCTGCGTGGCAACCAGGGGTGGGAGGTAGGGTGTTTACCTTTGCGTGCCCAACTGGTGCAGAGCCCTACCTTTACACAGCCAAATCTTGGTGTGTTTGGGCCTGATATATTCCGCTGGCCTCACCCTGATGACCCCCTGAGCTCTCACCTCACGACAAAAGTTTGCAGGCGTAAGGTGGGTGGCATCTGGCTGTGGTGTATCTTAGGACTTTTGTGGAGTAGTCTCAGATCCAGCACTGGCACTGAGACTGAACCTGACTCAGTCTGGTGAAGACCACTTGCCCCTACCTAGTGACTTCACTGAGACCCTACCTCATACAACTCACATACTCCAAGAGGCTCTTTCATTGAGGGAGCCTAATAGGCAGCTGCCAGGTGGAGGCAGATTGCAAGGTGCCTTAGGCCTTGCACTGACCTGGCTCTGGACTTGGTAAAGGTGGAAGCTGGTTTTGGTGCACAGCTTGGCCCTTGCCACACAAGCCCAAGCCCAGCAGAGACAGCCATAGAACTAGATCACTTTGTAGCCCCAAACAGGTTGGCCAGGACTAGTCATAGTCAGTATATGACATTGACCAGCAACTGAGTCCCTCCCAAAGAGGCTTCAGAACTGACACACCCAATGGAGGACTGCAGCCATCGTCAGAGCAGGACCCAGATAGCTCCACAAGCAGCATATCCTAAGGGAGATCTGAGAAGGTACCAGACCCTCCTGAGTTTAATTGTGTTTTCTGTGGTTAGCACCCAAACAGCTGCTTGTACACGGTGGTTCGGTTTGATCCTCATAGTCAGCCAGCCTGAGGGTTGACCCCATGCACAGATGGGCCAACAGCAATCAAGACTCAACTAGAACGAGAGGGTTCACATAATCTACACAAAGGGCATTCCTGGAGCACCCATATTAGGTGATCAGGGAGAGTGTACCTCTGCGTCCCACAGAACACCTACTCGATAAGGCCACCCTGTAATGACTATATATGGAGACCTAGCAAATCTACTTAATATACAGACAAACACACAGAGGCAACCAAAATGGAAAGACAAAGAAATAGGCCCCAAATGAAAGAACAGGATAAATTTCCAGAAAAAGAAATGTGAGAAGGAGACAAGCAGCCTATGAATACAGAGTTCAAAACGGTGCTTATAAAAATGCTCAAGGAACTTAGAAGTTTAGCAGCATAAAAAAGGACATAGAAACCATAGAAAAAGAACCAGTCAAAAATTAAGAATACATTATCAGAAAAGAAGAATACAGTAAAAGGAATCAAAAGCAGGTTAGATAAAGTAGAAGATTGAATCAGTGATTTGGAAGACAAGATAGAGAACACAGAATTAGAGCAGCAAAAAGAAAAGAATTTTTAAAAATGAGGATAGTTTAAGGGACGTTTGGGATAACAGAGTGTAACAACATCTGCATCGGGGTACCAGAAGAAGAGAGAGCAAAGATTGAAAACTTTCTGAAGAAATAATGACTGAGAATTTCCCTAACCAGTTGAAGGAAAAAGACACACAAAACCAGGAAGAACAAGGGAATCCCAAAGAAGATGAATCCAAAGAAGCCCACACCAAGACACATCATAATTAAAGTGGTAAAGGTTAGAGACAAAGAGAGAATCTTAAAAGCAGTAAGAGAAAGGCAGTTACCTACAAGGTAGCTCCCATAAGACTGTCAGCTGATTTATTAACAGAAACACATCAAGCCAAAAGGGACTGGCACAAAATATTCCATGTGATGAAAAGCAAGAGCCTACAACCAAGATTGTCTATCTAGTATGGCTATCACTTAAAATTGAGGGAGAAATAAAGAGCTTCCTAGAGAAGAAAAAACTAAAGGAGTTCGTTACCACCAAACCAGTATTATAAGGCATGTTTTCCTTTTTTCTGTTTTTTTAAAGATTTTATTTATTTTATTTTTAGACAGTGGGGAAGGGAGGGAGAAAGAGAGGGAGAGAAACATCAATGTGTGGTTTCCTCTTGCATGTCCCCTACTGGGGACCTGGCCCTCAACCCAGGCATGTGCCATGGCTGGGGAATTGAACCAGCGACCCTTTGGTTCACAGGCTGACGCTCAATCCACTGAGCTACACCAACCATGGCAAGACATGTTAAAGGGTATTCTGTTATATTAGAAGAATGGGAAGAAAGAGAAAAAAAAACATTGGAACGTAGTTAAAAGAATAAAAGGGCAATAAATAAGCATCTATGTCAGTAAACATTGTAAATATAAGTGTCTTAAGTGCTTCAATCAAAAGACATAGGATAGCTGAATGGATAACAAAAGATCAAGACATATATATGTTCACACACACACATACATACACATATAAATAGAAAAAGTCCAGCCATTGTTAATATAATTAGAATGGTTTGTGTGATCTGGCAGCCAAGGAGTGTGGACTTGATTGTGCCTGCATGAACAATGACATCTTCACTGTAGTAGTCAGTGGGGGCAAAGACACTGTTGAGTGAGCATGTGTACTGTGTGGCCATCACATTCAAAATGACAGAGTGAGTGGAGCAATGAATCTACGTCAAGTTTTGTGTTAAGCTTGAATATTCCTCTGCAGAAACTATTCTGATGATTCAGAAGGCTGCAGCTCTGGACAACTGGTGATGGGCAGCTTCATCACGACAATGTGCCCACTCATGCATCATATCTCATGGAGAGTTTTTTGGCGAAACATCAAATCACCCAGGGTGAGACCCCCTGTAGTCTAGATTTGGCACCCTGTGACTTCTGGCTTTTCCCAAAACTAAAATCACCTGTGAAAGGAAAGAGATTTCAGACCATTGATGATACTCAGGAAAATACTACAGGACAGCTGATGGAGATTGAGAAAACTGCAGTCCCAAGGTGCCTACTTTGAGGGGGACCGAGGTGTCATCTATGTACAGTGTTTCTTGTATCTTCAGGAAATGTCTCTATTTTTCATATTACATGGCTAGATACCTTCTGGACAGACCATACACACACACACACACACACACACACACACACACACACACATGCATGCTCTCTACAAGAGACGCACTTCAGAACAAAAAACACAGACTGAAAGTAAAGGGATAGAAAAGGTTATTTCATGCAAATGGAAATTTTTAAAAAGCTGGGATGGCAATAATTATATTTGACAATCTAGACTTTAGAACAAAGGATATAGTAAGAGACAGAGAACAACACTACATATTGATAAAAGGAGCAATCCAACAAGAGAATATAACCCTTGTAAACATTTATGCACCCAACATAGAAGCACCTAAATAATATAAAGCAAAACTTGATGGACATAAATGGAGAGATCTACAGTAGTACAGTCATACTAGGGTATTCTAACACCCCATTGATACCCCATCAATGGATAGATTTTCGAGACAGAAAACCAACAAGGAAACAGTGACCTTAAATGGCACACCAGACCAGATGGATTTAATTGATATTTTCAGAGGTTTCACTCCAAAGCAGCAGAATATATATTGCTTTCAAGTGTACATGAAGCATTTTCTAAGATAGACCACAGGTTAGGACATAAAACAAGGCTCAATAAATTTAAGGAGATTGAAATCATATCAAGTATCTTTCAACCACAATGGTATGAAACTACCAATCAATTACAAGAAAACTGAAAAACACAAACATATGGAAGCTACATAACATCTACCAATGAATGGTTTACCAATGAGATCAATGAAGAAATTGAAAGATACCTTTAAACAAATCAATATAAAACCATAATAACCCCATATGTATGGGACAGAACAAAAGTGCTAAAAGAGAAATTCATAGCATTATAGAAAGAAGAAAAAATCTCAAATAAACTATCCTTGCATGTAAAGGAACCAGAAAAAGAACAATAAATAAAGCCTAAAATTAGTAGAAAAATGGAAATAATAAAGAACAGAGAGGAAATAAGACTCTTAACAAAAGCAGTATAAAAGATCAATGAAACCAAGAGCTGGTTCTTTGAAAAGATACACAAGATTGTTAAACCTTTAACCAGACTCATCAAGAAAAAAAAAGATTCAAATAAATGAAGTCAGAAATGAAAGAGAAGTAACAACTGACACAGAAATACAAAGTATTATAAGAAAATGTGGTGAACAACTATAGGCCAACAAATTATACAATCTGGAAGAAATGAATAAATTCCTAAAAACAATTTTCCAAAACTGAATCAAGAAGAAACAAACTCTGAATAAATCTGAATACTGATTAAAACTAATAAAATTGAAGCAGTAATAAAAAAACTCCGAATAAACCAAAGTCCTGGATCTGATGGTTTCACAGGTAAATTTTACCAAACATTCAGAGAAGAGCTAACACTTACCCTTCTCAAACTCTTTCAAAAATCCAAGAGGAAGGAAGACTGAAGCGTATTTTAGAAGAGAAGCAGTATCCTAATTCCAAAACCAGATAAAGACACTACAAGGAAAGAAAATTAGAGGTCGATATCCCTGATGAGTATTAGATACAGAAATCCTTAACAAAATACTAGCAGACCGAATTCAGCAGTACATTAAAAAGATCATACAGCATGATAAGTGGGATTTGTTCTTGGGATGCAAAGTTGGTACAATATTTGCAAATCAATTAACTCGATACACTGCATAAACAAAATGAAGGATAAAAATCATATGATCATATCAATAGATGCAAAAACATTTGATAAAATCTAGCACCCACTTATGATAAAAAAACCTCTCAGCAAAGTGGGAATAGAGGGAACATATCTCAGTATAATAAAGGCCATATGTGATAAACCCACAGCTAAGATCATACTCAGTGGGGAACAAACTGAAACCATTTCCCTTAATATCAGAATGAAACTGGGATGTTTGTTTTCACCACTCTTAATCATCATAGTCTGGAAGTCCTAGCCACAGCAGTCAGACAAAAAGAAGAAATAAAAGGCATCCAAATTGGAAAAGAAAAAGTAAAACTGTCATTATTTGCAGATGACATAGTATTTTATATAGAGAACCCTAAAGATTCCACCAAAAACTAATAGGAGTCATATATGCATTCAGCAAAGCAGCAGGATACAAAAATAAATATTCATAAATTGGTGCATTTTTAGACACTAATAATGAACTATCAGAAAAGTAAGCTAAGAAAACAATCCCATTTACAATTGTATTAAAAAATACCTAGCAATAAATTTAATCAAGAAGGTAGAAGACCTGTACTGAGAAAATTTTAAGACACCAAAGAAAGAAACTGAAGGTGATACAAATAAATGAAAACATATCCTATGTTCTTGGCTAGGAAGAATTAACATCATTAAAAGGTCCATACTTCCCAAAGCAGTCTACAGATTCAACGCACTTCCTTTCAAAATATAAATAGTGTTTTTAACAAAACTAGAATCATCCAAAAATGTGAAACCACAAAAGACCTCGAATATCTACCGCAATTTTGAGAAAGGAGAACAAAGTTGGAGGAATCATGCTACCTGAATCAAAATATACTTCAAGGCTATGGTAAGCAAAACAGCATTGTGCTGATATAAAAGAGACATAGAGATCAATGGAAACAAATAGAGAGCTCAGAATAAAATTCATACCTAAATGGTCAATTAATATTTGATAGAGCCAGCAAGTACATACAATGCAGTAAGGGTGGTGTCTTCAGTAAATGGTTTTGGGAAAATTGGACAGATAATGCAAAAAAGATGAATCTACACCACTTTGTTATACCATATACAAGAATAAAATGAAAATGGGTTAAAGATCTAAATGTAATACTAAAATCATAAAACTTTTGGGAGAAACATAAGCTTTTACATTTCAGACATTTCTCTTAGTAATATTTTTATGATAGATCTCCTCAGGCAAAGGACACAAAAGAAAAAAGTAACCAATGGGACTACATTAAACTGAAGAATGTTTATACAGCTAAAGAAACCATTGACAAAAGAAAAATAACTACCCTCTGAATGGGAGAAGACATTTACCAATGATACATCTGGTAAGGGGTTAATATGCAAAATTTATAAAATTCAGTACCAAAAAACCCAAACACACTGACTTTTAAATGGGGAAAATACAGTGTCACCCCAATACATTCAATAAAAAGGAAAAATATGGGCAAAGGACTTCACTAGACACTTCTTCAAAGAGGACATTGATGACCAACAGACATGTGAAAAGATACTCAATGTCACTAATCATTAGAGAGATGCAAGTTAAAACTGCAATGAGACATGACCTGATACCTGTCAGAATGCCTATCACCAATAACTCAGCAAGCAGCAAGTGCTGATGAAGATATGGAGAAAAGGGTTCCACATCTCTTTTTTTACTGTTTGTGGGAATGCAGATTGTTGCAGCCACTTTGGAAAGCATTATGGAGTTACCTCAAAAAAATAAAAATAAGCCCTGGACTGTGTGACTGAGTTGGCACGTCCATTTCCATTACCAGAAGTTTGTGGGTTTGATTCTCAACCAGAGCACATACCTAGTTTGCAGGTTTGATCCCCAGTTGGAGTGCATACAGTCTCTGGTCCGAGCATGAATGGTCTTCAATCTAGCATATTTGTAAGGCAACGAATCAATGATTCTCTCTTGCTTTGATGTTTTTTTCCCCTCCTTTCCTCTCTCCCTTCCTTTCTCTCTAAGAAGCAGTGAAAAAATGTTCTCAGTTGAGGATAAATACATATAAACAAACAAATAAATAAAATTAAAAATGAAATTTCTTTAAGACACAGCAATTCTACTGGGTTTATATTAGAAGAAACCCAAAGCACTAATTTGAGAGGATTTGTGCACCCCTATGTTCACTGCTGCATTGTTTACAAGAACGAAGATATGGAAGCAACCCATGTCCATCAATAGATGATTTGAAAAAGAAGAATTGGTAATATATACAATGGAAAATTATTCAGCCATAGAATATAATGAAATTTTACCATTTGGGGACAGTGTGAATGGTCCTAGAGGGTACTATGCTAAGTGAAATAAGTCAGAGAAAGACAAACGATTTCAATCGTGTGGAATATAAAGAGCAATATAAATGAACAAACAAAACAGAAACAGGCTCATAGTTATAAACTGACGATTGCCAAGGGGAGGGGTGTTATGGGACTTGGTGAAAAAGGTGAGGGGATTGAGAATTACAAACTGGTAGTTACAAAGTAGTCACGAGGATATTAAGTGGAGCATAGGAAATATCACCAATGATATTGTAATAACTGTGTGTGCTGCCAGGTGGGCACTGGAAACATCGGGGGACACTTCGTGAAGCATGTGATCATCCAACTACTATGCTTTGCACCTGAAATTAATACAAAATGGAATTGAATGTAAGCTATAAATAGAAAAAATTAAATTAAAAAAGAAATATATAATTTCCAAGTTTTTGGAGAATTTTTTTTTCTGTTACTGATTTCTGAGTATTATGGTCAGAGAATATATTTTAATAACTTCAACATTTAAAAATTTTTTAAAAATCTTCAGTGACCTAGGACATAGTATATCTTGGTGAATATCTCATGTGCAGTATACAGAGTGTGCATTCTGCTGGTGTTGGATGTCATGCTCCTCTTTATCTGTGGTAACCTCCATGTTCTAGGTAAGAACTACCTGCTGTCAGATTTATGTAGCCACTCCAGTTTCATTTGATTAGTGTTCACA
This sequence comes from Mormoops blainvillei, assembly GCA_004026545.1. Taxonomy (NCBI): domain Eukaryota; kingdom Metazoa; phylum Chordata; class Mammalia; order Chiroptera; family Mormoopidae; genus Mormoops; species Mormoops blainvillei. The sequence continues at coordinate 68,132 of PVJD01001467.1, forward strand.
TGGTACATTTTTCCGTGTCTTTACTTTTGACCTACCTTTATCATTCTTTTTTTTTTAAAAAAGATTTTATTTATTTTTTGGAGAGAGGAGAAGGGAGGGAGAAAGAAAGGGAGAGAAACATCTATAGGTTACCTTTCACATGCCCCCAACTGGGAACCTGGCCAGCAACCCAGGCATGTTCCCTGACTGCAAGTCACGAGTGGTCCTAGTGACCTTTTGGTTTGCTGACAGGTGCTCAGTCCACCGAGCCACATCTGCTTGGGCCGTTCAGTGTTTTAAAAACGAGTTTCTTAAGAGTAGCATGTTAGTGGGTTGTTTTTTTTTTTCTTACTCTATTCTGACAGTGTTTTTTGTTGGTAAATTTATTTCAGCGTGTAAGTTTTGGAGAAATTATTTACATTAAACAATTATTACAGTGTGACTGTTTGAATTGTAATATGTAAATATAATTATTGGTATTTATTATTATAACCTAAATGTAACTGTATGAAGTATAATGCTTGGATTTAGGTTACCATTTTGATTTGTTTTTTGTTTCCTATGTCCCATTCCTTGAGTTCCTACATTCTGCTTATTATGGATTGTTTAAATGTTTTCAGAATGTATTTATTGAGTTCTTGATTATATCTCTTTGTATAGGGTTTTTAGTGGTTTCTCTGGGAATTACAATATGCATAATTTCCAGTCTCCTTAAATTTAGTACTTTATCACTTCAAGCGGAATGTAGTGACCTTACCTTCACATAGTCCCTTTACCTTGCCATTGACATGTTGTTAGTTGTCATCTATATATGTTAAAAAAAACCCATCAGACAATGTTTAAATTTTGCTTTCAACTGTTATATGTGAAGAATGTAAGAGAAGAAAAAAATGTCTTTTATTTAAACCAGACATTTGCTGTATCTCTTCCTTCATTCCTGAAATTTGGTTTTCATTTCTGTCACTTCACTAGTGTCTCACGAATTTCCTTTAGAAATTTTTTAGAACAGCTGCTGTCAAAGAATTCTCTCAGTTATCCTTTATCTGAGAAACTGTTTATTTTCCTTTTTTTTGAAATAATTTTCACTTGATAGAGAATTCTAGGTGGATAGTTCTTTTTTCACTTTAAAAGTGTCGTTTGCTGCCTGTGGCCTCCATGGTTTCTGATGAGAAATCTGCCATCCTGGAATCATTGTTACCTTAACACTTAACATGGGATTGTGTGTGTATGTGCGTGTGTGGCCACTTTCAAGATGTTTTCCCTACTTTTCATGTCAGCAGTTTGCTTATAGTGTCTAGACATGGATTTTTTTAGTTTCTTCCTATTTGAGATTCACTGAGCTTCTTGCTTGATTTTATAAATTTGGTTTCATGCCATATTTGGGGGAGCTTTTTGTCATTATTTCTTCAAATGTTTTTCTTGTTCTATAAATTTTTCCTTTCCTTCTGGAAATTTAGTGACCCAAATGTTACACATTTGTCATTCCCCGCTAAGTTCCTTCCTGAGGCTCTCTTTACTTTTCTGTAAATTTTTTTCTTGGAAAATTTCTTTTCATCTATCCCCAAATTTACTGACTCATTCCAATATCACTTCCATTGTACTTTGTCTTTCCAGTGAATTTTAACTTTGGGTTGTTATGTTTTTTACTTCTAAAATTTTCTTTTTCTTAATCTGTTTCTCTCTAGTGGCAGTCTTCTGTTTGTTTGCAGCATGTTTGACCTCTTGCAGCATAGTATAATAGCTTCTTTTAAAAAATTTTTTGTTATATAATTCCAGCATTTGTGTCATCTTCTTAGGTTTAGAGATTCGACCCCTGATCAGGGCACATACAAGAGTCAACCGGTGAATGCAAAAATAAGTGGAACAACAAATCAGCATTGCCATGTGTTTTGCTATCTCCCTCTCTGTCTCACAATCAATAAATAAAAAATTAGAAAAATAACGTACTTGTTGATAGGGTGGGATTCTCTGTTGCCATATTGTTTCCTGACTGCCTTTTAGGTCTTTTGCCCCTCTTTTTCTCTCCCTGTTTTCCTTTGTGTTTACTTTTGTCTTAATGTAGTGACATGCTGTCATTCCTCTCCCATTTTCTTTTGCATATCATCTGTAGGTATTTTCATTGTTAGTACCATGGGGCTTACATAAAGACCTTACAGTGATAACAATCAGTTTTAAGCTGATAACAACTTAACTTTGATCACATACAAAACCAATGCTTTTAATTCTTCCTGGCCTCTTCCTTACCCCAGCACTTTTTGACTCAAGTAAGTCATTTTAGTTTTTTTTGCATAAGTTTCTTTTCTATAAAAATAGGGATAAGCTATTCTGCTAACCTGCAGGTTCTCTAAGTATGGTTTGCACACCCAGAGAGGGTCCCTGAGGCTTTTTCAGGGGGGTCCATGTGATCAAAACTATTTCCACAACAATTCTAAGATGTTGTGTTTTTACTCCGTTGACATTTGTAATAGCAATTGTGGGAAAACCTGCTGACATTGAACCAAATTGTACTCGTAGTCGTTGTGTGCTGCCACATACTTCCAGTAAAACTAAGTGCCACTTTTACTTAAGGATGTCTTTGGAGAAGTAGATACTTTTATTAAATCAAGCCCTTAATTACATTCTTTTTAATATGTGTGATCATACGGGAAATATGCAGAAGTACTTCTGCATAATGAAGCATACTACTCCTGTTAAGGAAAAGACAGGTGTAGTCAGTCGTTTTTGTGAGTTCCAGTAGCTCTTTTTTAAATGGAATATGAGTTTTACTTGTAAGAATGACTATAGACAAACTATGGTTATTCAGACTTGGATATTTGGCAGACATTTTCTTAGGAATGAATGAAGTAAACTTGTTATTTCAAGTAGAATAGTTAACAGTATTTGTTGTCAGTGGTAAAATTTAAGCTTTTTAAGTGAAAATTACAATTTGGGAAAACTTGTATTCCCCACTCTGTGCATGCACAGCTTTAAAGAGTGTTCTGATAAGATCATTAGTGATACTGATGGTGTGATTTCTTTTTCTACACTCCGATGCAGCGTGTCAACATTTGGAAGATCTATCTGCATAAGCCAGTAAACTAGTAGTTTCCAAAATATATGATGGAAATATGTGATGTTATAAAATCATGAGTAAAAGATCCATTAAATATGGGAGATAGACCAGTGAGTTGTAATATAACAATTTAAGTTCATTGATGTGTAATATAACAATTTAAGTTCATTGATGTGGTTTCAGAAAACTGACTTAACTTTTAAGGAAGTATCGCTTGCCAGGTTTTGGTGTAGCATCAAAGAAGAAAATGTCCAGTTATCTCAAAAAGCTATTAAAACACTCCTTTTTCCAACTACATATTTCTGAAGCCAAATTTTCTTAACATACAGAAATATGTTTTTCTATTCATAACACTTCTGATATAAAATGTATGCATTTCCAAGCAATTTTCTAATTCTCTGTGGACAGTAACTGGGAATTTTCCAGTTTAATTTATTCCAACAATAACTGCCCGGAGTTAGTGCAGAAGCTACAGGTTAGGGGCTCAGTGTCACAAAACTGATCCCACCATTATGTCAGATGCCAGTTTTAAGTCCCAAGTTGTCACCTGTACTTTTGACTAACCAGCTGTAAATCAGGGATTTTCACACTACCTTCCTCTTGTTCATTAATTTGCTATAACGGCTCACAGAACTATGTTAAAGGATAGCGTAAAGTAGACAAATGAATAGCCAGATGAAGAAGGACACAGGGTAAGGTCCAGAGGGCTTCGAGTTCAGGGGCCTGTGTCTCTGTGGGGTTCTGGTGTGCTACGCTTTTGGCACATGGATGCATTTACCAACCTGGAAACAATGAACCACTCATTGAGGAAACAATGAACCACTTCTTGAGGGTTTTTATGGTTCTGGTATATGGCCATGATTGATTAAAATATTGACCATTGGTTATTAATTTATGGTAACCACATTTCTACCTTCCCCAGAGACCAGGCAGCCAGCACCCTTTCTGCTAGTCACCTCGTTACCACAGACTTTTCTGTGGTTGAGAGGGGCTTATTATGAATAACAGAAGATGCTCATACAACCCCTGCCACACAGGAGATTCCAAGGAGTTTAGAAACTCTTTGCCAAGAACCAGAATGAAGAATATATATGTGTGTGTATATATACACACACACATTTCCTCTTATATCACAAGGTCACAGTATCCTTCAACCAAAACAAAATAACACAACAGATTGAATGCCAAAACAGATACGAGAATCCAGTAGTTTGCTATCAAGACAAATGTAAAACAGTGCCCTCTTCTAACTAATTTTTTCCATTTGGAAAAGTTATTTTCCATTAAAACAAATGTTGTCTATGTTAACTTCTAGCAGATTTAATATTAATTTTAACTGAGCGAATTTTCTCATTTTTAATTTCTAATACCTCAATATCTGTAAATAAAACTCTCATAAACAAAAGCTCATTAGGGTCCTCAATAATTTTTAAGATATCAAAGTCCCGAGACTACAAAGTTTAAGGTTATTGTATTAACATTCTAGAGTTTTAAAAGTCAAATGAATGTAATATTCATGAACGTGAAATCATTCTATAAAATATTTAAAATGTAGATTTATAAATAATTTTTGAGTTCCTCCCTTTGTATTGCTGTGCAAGTCCTTCAAGTTCAGACTTTGAAGAAGAGACTGGAAGAGAGCACGCACGTACCGTTGCTGTTACGGCGCTTGTTAGCTTAGAGGAGGAGTAGAGGGGGATGCACGTATAATTCCTCTGCTCCACGAATCGAACAGTGAACAAGCAGTGTTATGGTGAGGCTTGTTTTATCCCAACTGTGTTTTCGTGTATATTTATACTTGTAGCATGCATGTGTGTTTAGGCTCACAGCAAACTAGGCCCTGCTGTTCGAGCATCACATACAAGCCATTACTAGGTCAGTTTGCATTGTGAGTTTTGACGTTTTCCCCTTCTTCTCTTGCAGGTATAGAACAAGATGCAGTAAATACTTTTACCAAATACATATCTCCAGATGCTGCTAAACCAATACCAATTACAGAAGCAATGAGAAACGATATCATAGGTAAGCAGTGCTTGAAGATATGGCAAAAAAAAAGCCTATTTTTGGTTATTTACTAAGAGAACTTTTTATGAACATGGAATCCTAGTCTGTTTTAGGATATCTTTTTTCCCCAGGTTTAATAAAACATGTTTATTTTTAAAATAATTTACAGGTTCTTATGCACAGTTCTGTGTGTCCTTTGCAAATACTGGTACACAGTCTGACATTGCTTCCTTTTAGAGACACTCTGGTCTTTTTCTTCCCATTTTAAAATCGTTTTTGTTTTTTAATTACAGTTGATATATACATTGTTATATTAGGTTCGGGTGTTCACCCTAGTGATTAGGCATAACTTACTAAGAGATCATACTGATACATCTCGCACCCATCTGACACCATACATAGTTATTACAACATTATTGACTATATTCCCTATGCTGTATTTTACATCCATGACTATTCTGTAACTACCCATCTGTTCTTGGGGTCCAGTGCTCAAATAAAGGGTATTTCTTAATCCCTTCACCTGTTTCACACACCTATCCTTCAAACCCCCTCCCATCTGTTTTCACATATCTGTAGCTCACGTACAAACTTACTCTCTCATATGTTAGGCCCAAATTCATAGACTTTGACTTGAATAACGACAACAGCAAGAACAATAGCACACACTTATTGCATACTTACTTTGTCCCAGACAACATTCTAAGTACTCCATGGGTAAACTCATTTAATCTTCTAAAGAACTTTGCAGCATAAATATAGTTATTATTTTATAAATGAGGAAACTGAAGCACAGAGACTAAGTAACTTTCCCAATATAACACAGCTCAGACACAGCAGAATCAGGATTTGAATCCAGACCCCTACACATTAACCAGTATACTATTCAGCAGTGTTTTTCAAACTGGATTGAGACCAATTTCTATGTCCTCATCCCACTGCCAAAAAATAATAGACTAGAAAATCAAAGTGCTTCACTGTAGTAAAGGCAAAGAAACATAATTTCAGGAAGTTCTTTCCATTGTGTTTACATATATGTATGTGTATGCTGAGTCACATAAATACGTTTTTCTGTAAATTACAGTAAAAAATAAATCAGTAAGCTTTTACTGTGTTGCCTCAGCAAGACCTTAGGTGCACCTGTAATCACAGATAACAATGGTTCATTTATTCATTGAACAACTATTTCCATCAAGTTCTAGTAGTAAGTTTTGTATTTTTGTTACAAAAAATTAGCATTTTTGATTTATGAAGTATAATATGCTATTCAACTCTTAGCAGATTCTTTCCAGCATGAGGCTCTTTTAGTGTTTATTGCAGGTCCTTTGCACTCGCTCTGTATGGAGACAGCAGACCTTCCCCAATCTCAGCTGTGCTTCTTAAAATTGGCCCATCATATTTCCCAGTGAGCAGCCATCAACTGTTTTGGGGTCCATCAGTTGCTGCCCCCGTTGTTTCCCTTTTCTTTCTCTGGCGCAGACACCTATAACACATAGGTCTTAATGACTCTTGGTGGTTTGTCCTTATCTACTAGTGTTTTGGGATATTCACCCAGTGCTGTTGCAAATGTCGTGGGATTTTGGTTTTTCTATGTAGTTCTTTTGTCTATTTTTATGTGGGAATTTGTTGCCAGTATCTCCCAGACTTCCCTAGACTGACTTTTTCTAATACTACAACTCGGGTATCTTAACTGATTATAATTTGGCTGTTTAAGGAATTGATTGGCTAGTGATTCCTTAGGAAGTTTGTACCAATTGATAGCCAAGCTGGGGCAGGGGAAAAAAGGAGGAAGTTTTGAGCCAAATAAAACATTTGAAAATGAAATGTTATGTAATTGTCATTTTTCTTTTCTTATACTTTATCAAATTAATGATGAAATCCCATGAGGGGAAAAATCTGAACAGTCAAGTTGATAACATCTAGTGATCAGTGATCTGAGAAAGTTTCCATCCAGTGTCTATTATTATGCATCTTAAAATGTTAATTACTTTTATATTTCTAGAGCAGTCATTTTTCTTTTGTTAAACTCATTCTTCTGAATCCTGCCCTAATTATTTATCTCTCTTCAGTTGGCATATTTTAATATAGCTGTACTTGAAGTAAGTTATTTTTTGAAGACGTCTACCCTTGACCTATTGTTCTTGTGTCCCACCTGCCTAGTTTTACTGTAAATGTTATCCATGGGTTTTTGGTTTTGCTGTCTAATTACTTAGTTTTTCATTGGGGATCCAAAATCTGTGCTCCACAGCCACCTCCATTTTCCACAAATCCTTGAAGTAGTGGGATATTAAAAATACTTTGCAAGTACAACTGACAGAATTTGCTTTTGGTTTGGAAGTGAGCAGTGTGAGTGGAAAAAAGGAATCCAGCATGAGAGAGCAGTTACCATTTACAAGATGAGGAGGAGTGTGGATAAAATAGCTTGTGGGGAAAATCAGGAGCTTGGGTTTTAGTATCCAAATGGTGAATGTCAGTAGGCGTTTGGGTATCTATGTTATGAGTTCACGAGAAAGGTCCAGGTTGGAGATCTGTGTTTGAAAGTCATCAGCATATAGATGGGTTTAGTTATGAAACTGGATGACTGTCAGAGTGTGTGTAATGAGTCAAGACAAGAGATCTAAGGATTGAATTCTAGAACAGGCCTAACATTCAGAGTCTGTCAGATGAGGAAAAACTAGCAAAGGAGACTTAGAAGTAACAGCCAGTAGTAATATAGGCCCTTGGATATCAACTACATATCAAGAGAGTAGTTTTATCTGGAAGCCAACTGAAAAATGTTTCTGGGAGGAAGGGAGTGATCAAAGGTGTTAAGTCATGCTAATAGCTTAAGTAAGATGAATAGTAGGAACGGAATAGATTTGGCAACCCTATGGGCAACGGGGCCAGTGGCCATCTTATTTCGCGTGGGCCTTTAGGGACAAAAACTTAATTGGAAGAGCCAGAAGAGGGAATAGGAGGAATGAAGACAGCGAGTGTGGCAGCTCTTGCGAGGCAGTTTGCTCAATTGGTGAACTGAAAGGGGACGTTACGTCAAGGGATGATTTTGGTTTCTGTTTTTTTTAAGTGACACATTATAAACAAATGGATGATAGCATACAAACAAGTACACAGTGTATTTAGCCTGTGGGAATAGGGCAATAACAAAGAAAAATTTGATGCAGGAGAGAAGAGGGACAGTTGCTGCTGGAAAGCAGTTTTGAGAAGGCAGAAGAGGGTGGGGTCCAGTGCTCAAATGAAAGGTTGCTCAGGTAGGCACAAAGACTGTTGATCTACTGTAACAAGAGAGATGAGTAGAGATACAGGTAGGTTGGTAGACGTGGTGGGAAGTGATAGAAATTATTTTCTGATTGCTTCTATTTTCTTAGTAAAGTAGGAAGCAAAGAAAATAGAAGAGGTGTTAAGATGTTGGGAAGATGTGCTGTGTCTAGGAGAGATGTGACAGTTAAATGGACCAGGAAACTGTAGTACAGTCCTTGGGTTTCAGTAGGTTCCTGCTAAGGTCATGGACTTAAAGTGAACCCAGCCATCATGGTTGTATGGTTTTTTCCTAACTGTGTTTAATAGCTAAACAGCTTATTGATGTATGGTTGTTACTTAGGCAATTTCTAATATCAGCACATTGTACATCTTTCAATTTCTATTGAATATCATTTCGATAAACTTTTTCCAGATAAACTGTACATGGATCCATAATCCTCTAGGTTATAGCCCTAGAAATGAAATTGCTGATGGAAAGGATATGTTCATTTTTAAAGCTTATGCTAGAAACTGCCAAATGACCCTTCAGAAAGATACACTAATTTATATCCCCATTATGTTAAGCATTTAAACATATGGATTGTTAAAATACTTTTGTACCAGTTTACTAGACAAAAGGTGGAGGCCTTCTTATTTAATTTATAATTGTATTTATTTGATTACTAGTGAATGTGCATATGTTTTCATATTGGCCATTTCATATTCTTTTGTGAATTGTCTTTTCATGTCCTTTGCTCTCTTTTGGGACGTTTCTTATTAGTTTGTAAGACTTTGATATACAAATGATAATCTGTTACACATAGAGAAAACTGTCATTCATGCCACAAATTTTTCCCCTAATTTGTTTTTGTAGTGTTTTGATGTATAGAATTAATTTTATGTTAAATCTTTTGTTTTCTGCTTTCATGTACACACAAACACACACACACACACGTATATATGTATATGCTTAGAAAGACCTTCTCTACGTCAAGATCAGCTATTCTGTATTTTCTTAGTTTCATTTAAAATCTAATTTATTTGTCTTTATAGTTATTTCCTATTTTGATTCATAAATGTGTACATTTTAGATTTAATAGAAATTTAATTATTTATCATTTCTTTGACAGCAAAGATTTGTGGAGAAGATGGACAGGTGGACCCCAACTGTTTTGTTTCAGCACAGGCTATAGTCTTTAGTGCAATGGAGCAAGAGTAAGTTAATTTCATCCTTTTACATTTTGCATTCGTTCTCGAGAGTTTGGGTTTAGGAGAGTTAGTGTTAGGAATCGGTTTCACTAACTGAAAACAATTTATCTTTGAGGATTTAAGTATTTTGAATGTTTATGGGATCTTATAGGCATAACTCTAAGACTGTCTTGGTTAATGTTTTTTCTTAATGTAAATTGTGAATTCTATTAAAAATAAAACAGGTTTTCATTTTCAATGTTAATATTTCCTAAGTTAAAAGAATTTGTTTTTAATTTTGAAGTCATTTTGGTGTGACCATGGCTGTTAGAGCTGGTTTATTTAAACAATGTGTGTATCTCTAGGGGGACACCCTAATTTGTTGGTGCATGCTGGTGAAACTGCCTCCAAAGGGCTTTTTTTTTTAAAATTAATTACTGCTGCATGTCTTTAAAAAGAATCTTCATATTCATTCTTATATCTAACATTTGTGAAAGGGTGCTCTCTCTGCGCAAGGCCTAGTTAAATAGAGTACCTGCCTAGAAGGGAGTTGCAGCCCAATGAGAAAACTCGGGCATGTTCTTCTGTTACTGTAACATGAAGCAGCACGTGCTAAATACCAGAGGAGAGCCACAGAGTCATCAAGAAGTGGGAGAGATTACTTACAGGGAGAGGAATTGGGAGCAACCCGATGGGAAGTGAGGTAGTATTGACCTAGCCTTTTAAGATGCAATAGGCAATATATGGAAAGAGTGTGTTTTTCCCAATTAAACCCTTTCCCTTGGTCATTCCCTCACATTGTCCCTTTTTGTCCATGTGCAGGCACTTTAGTGATTTTTTGCGAAGTCATCATTTCTGTAAATACCAGATTGAAGTGTTGACCAGTGGGACTGTTTACCTGGCTGACATTCTCTTCTGTGAGTCAGCCCTCTTTTATTTCTCTGAGGTAAAATCTGCATTTCCTTTCATACTCTGTTAGAGCATTTCAGCCTCTGAACTTTAAATGCTGGGGCCCCATCTGTAGAAAATACCATACGAGAGACAAATCATTTTCCAGTAGGTCAACTGGATTTAAATAATTTTATTATTGTTTAAGTTGTGTTTAATGGCAAGAGAACTTTAATGACATATTAGTCAGATTAAAGAGAGAGTATGAAAATTCAGTGTAAAATAACTAATTTTGAAAAACCTAATTAAGAAGATGCATATTTTTAATTATTTGGAACTGTTTTAAAACCACAGAATTTGATACTTGATTCTAGTGCTCAAATATTTGCAGACCAGACTTCAGAAGAGAAAAGGAAAACTAGTAAATTTTTCCTACTGTTGTCACCTTTGCTTTAGCCACTTAATAGGATTGACTAGTAAAGCATTTGAAGAGAGTGTATGAATCTCTTTGGGGAGTACATTTTATGTACCGTATTTTTGCCGTGTGCGGTGTGCTCCCACGTATAATGCATACCCATGTTTTTGGCCCAAACTTTCAGGAAAAAAATCTTTCATTTTAGTTTTTAAATTCATTCATTCATTCATTCACTGATATTTAGATACTTGTTTTTTGTATTATAAAGGCATTTTAGCATTTATTTTTTTAACATATTATGGTACAAGAAATTTTATGTAACAAATAATTATAAAACTCAAGAACAGATACAAAGTATTTTAGGTACTACCCATGTATAATGTGCATCCTTATATTTCCCCCCAAAATTTGGATACGAACATGCGCATTATACATGGCAAAATATGGTAGTATATTGGTATTTGTAGGCTTCAGGAAATGAAATTCTTTTGTTGCAAGCAAATGACTTTGAAGTGGAGGTAAGAGGATTCCCAGTCTCACAAAACAGTAACTTAAATACACACTTGCATTCTGCCTCTTCACAAGAATACAGTTTAGTTGACTTACTTTGTCACTCCCCCTCTCTGCCAAAAGCCTGAGTCAGCTTGCTCAGGGAACTGTGGCTGCGCGGCATGCTGGAGACGACCGGTCCTAGGGTGGCTGCTCCGGTCACTGTATTTACTCTTTGCATGTTTACCAGAGAGGAACCACTAATCCATCTTTACTGTAATTTTTACTCCAGTTCACTAAAGTTTACCTCCAGCTGTGTGGTGGTTGTGTTTTTGAGAGATTTTTTGTTTTTTTCCCCCAAAAGAATATTTTTAAACTTTTCAATCTCCAGTGACTGTAAGTTCTGGCATTAACTGAACAAATGGACCTGTTGGGGTGTTTTTTGTTTGTTTTGTTCTTTTACTCATATTCTATATTTTAATACTTAGGGCTTATAAATTAGGGCTGGTGAGAGAAATCTGTATATAGTCTAATTTTCCTCTTTTGTCATTTTTCCTTCCTAGTACATGGAAAAAGAAGATGCGGTGAATATCTTACAGTTCTGGTTGGCGGCAGATAACTTCCAGTCTCAGCTTGCTGCCAAAAAGGGCCAGTATGATGGACAGGAGGCACAGAACGATGCCATGATTTTATATGACAAGTGAGTTTTATCGCAGACGTATTCGTCAGCCAGCAAATATTTACTGAGTGTTCGATACGTATTTCAGAAGTAAAAATGAATGAACTCAGCCTCTGCTCTCAAAGGGTCCACAGGAGCAGCACAAGGCTGCTTTGCATGTGGTGTGTGTGCTTAGAACAAAAACTTCCTGCTGGAGAGACGGGAGGCTTTTGTGTGGCAGGTAGGACAATGGTGTGAAGTTCGGGGAAGGTTTCACAGGAGAAAGACTGAAGTCGAGTCCTGAAGAATGAATTGAATTTTGCTAGCTAGAGAAGGCAGAAAAGAACATTCTTGGCAGACCACCGGCAAGCAAAGTCATAGAAACTTGTGGGAATGTCACACTTTCAAGAAACTTACGTTTGGGTCATTGAAACTTGGATATGGAATAGTAGAGGAAGATGCAACTAATTGAAATAGATTGTAAGGCGTCCTGAATGAATATGTGTGCTGTGTCATACTTTCTGGTGCAGATCTGCTCAGCCCGCTTAAGTACTCAGTGAATAATAGTTTCTCATTAGTCTTCACTGAAAAGGAGAGGGCGGTACAATCTTACAGTGAACAGATTTGAAAACATCAGGCAAGTGATGAAGCTGAGGCCAGCTTCATTTAACTTTTCTTATTTTGTGAAGAAAAGTAATGTGTTATTAGTATCCACACTCAAGTGTTAAGGGGACAACTTCAGGGCAGGGAAAAGTCCATGGGTGTTAGGGTTGGAAGAAAGTGGAGAGCCTCTAGGTCAGTGCTTGCTGAGTGTGGCCCTGCAGGCTGGGCGGGCTGTCCGCCTGAGAGTCACAGGGAGCTCACCCAAAGCAGGCTCCAGTCCTCCTCTCTGAGATGGCGGTTCAGCAGGTTGGAGGTGTGACTGGGAATCTTTATCTTTAGAAGACGCGCCAGATGGGTCTGATGAATAGCCACACTGGGGATCTAGTCTGATTTTCCTGTTTCGCAGATAAGAAAACGAAGGCTCACAGAGGTAGTGAGCTCAGAGTCACAGAGCAAGGTTAGTGGCAGCGCTTGGACTGGAATGCAATTCTGCATGTTTGTCTAGTGTTTATTTTAGTATATTTGTGGGAAATATTATGTAAGAAACATTGTTATATAGTCATTGAAATAGCAGGTGTTTACATTTAGAGATTTAGTCTGGAGTACGCAAAAATTCAAATTACGAAGGAATATTTATGAATTTATTTGTTACAAGATGAAAGATTCACTTTTTGCTAAGAAAACATCGATAACAAAAAACAAGAGTTTTCTTTCTGCCATAACAGAAGAATGGCACTAGTAAGGTCCTGGCTGGAACTCAGTCACCACCCAGAGCAGAGGCCCTGTTTTCCCACCAGGCCCTGTTTTCCGTATGTTCATACAGAAAGCCATTTCTCAGCGAAGGTTACTGTTCAGTGTCCCTTGCTCGCCTGTCAGCGTCATTGTGGTCATGCCTCATCCACCTTCCTGTGTGCTATACAGAGGAGTCAGCAGCCACTAGCATGCTTAGTAGAGACCATATATATGTTTTTCACCTTTACTGCTTTTTTTTTTTTTCAGTATCCACTTTATAATCAGCTTATGAAACACTAATTGCATTATACCCTGTTACGTTAAAAATCTTTGAGTTATCATTGATTACTCTTTTTCCTTTATGTACCAGTCATCAGCAAGTCCTGTTATTCTATCCAAATACCTCAAATCCGTCCACTTCACCCTCAGTGCTATTTTCTTTTGAATTCATGTACGTATGTTATGTATACCTTATAGTAGTGATGGTGTGTTCTCATTGAATCCTGTGCAGAGATTTTTTTCTGCTCTGTTTCCAGGGGAAATAACTATGTCTTACCCTCATTCAAATCCATTGCTTTCTACCAAGGGCTGAACAGAGAATAGATTCCCATTAAATATGTGTGATTGATCGATTTCTTTGCTTGGTTGTAGCCTGGCCCTCGAAAACCTAAGAGCTAAGTGTGACGGAAGGCACCAGAGAGGCAGCAAGCAGACTTGGTGTCTTTGGGGTAGTGGGAATCGAGGTTGCCACCAGGCCATCAGCACACAGCTCTGTAATCCAGGTCTGCAGGCTGAATCAAATACCACCGGAGGAGGGTCTCTGGCGTAGGTGCCAAAAGTTGCTTGTATTTGCTGCAGAGTTTGTTTTACTTTGACTGTCTTTCTACCATAGGTACTTCTCCCTGCAGGCCACACATCCTCTTGGATTCGATGATGCTGTGAGATTAGAAATTGAATCTAATATCTGCCGGGAAGGTGGGCCACTCCCTAACTGTTTTACAACTCCATTACGTCAGGCCTGGACAACCATGGAGAAGGTAACCAAGAGCTTCAAAAGTGTTCCAACTATAAGATTTTACTGTTAGAACCCAGAAAATACAACATGAGAAAAAACCAAATCGACAGAACAGTGGAAAATTTAAGTACTAGAGCATAGCGGTTAAGAGCAGCCTTTGAGCCTGATTCTTAACCTTCATGAGCTTCAGGCAGTGACTGCAGCTATTTAATGCCATTTTCCTCAGCTGCAGAGTGGGGGTGATGTGGACACTTACTTACTTTAAAGTTATTTTGAGGAGAAAAATGAGGTAAGATGTATTTGAATAAAATGCTTATTAATTAGATAGCAGTATCAGGGAAAGTTAGCTTTGGAATGATTCAAATATTTCACCAATATATTTCAGCAGGGTTGGAGCACTAGTTTTGTGTAGTGTCATGATCACTTTTTAGGGTATCACTAATAGCTTATTAATAATAAAGTATTAGAATTTGTGAATGATTTATTCTTCTAATGAAGTAGAACAGCTTTTACAAGGAATTTCACAGAGCCCACAAGGTTAAGTCACTTATGTGTGTTGTGTGTGCCGAGATGGAAGGGGTTAAGGAAACACTGTTATTTAATACCCACATAAAACCGAGTTCCAGCAACATGGAAGAGTCAGATATAAAAATCAAGTCATTAAAAAGCTAGTGGTAAACTGAATAGGGCATCAGGTATTGCCCAGGGATAATAATTTTTTCATGTTTAAAAGTAAAACCTTTCTGATCTTAAAGGAAAAGTTCCGGGTCTGTATCACATAAAGAATGTAAACTTGGTGGATAATAAAGAAAATTAAAACAGAGAAAATGAATTCTTATAATTCTTTTTACTAAATGTGTATGTGTAAAGAATTTTAAGAATCAAGTAGATAAATGGGAAAAAGACAAAGGCATTTCCTTCACCAGTGCTTTGAGTATTTCCACACCGGCTCTTGCTGTTAGTGGTTCACGAAAGAAATGTGACTTCTGCCCTCCTGGAGCTCCGTCTGTGACAAGACACACACTAAACACGGGTGTAGCTGTGTTCGGTTGTGCTGAGTGCTGTGAAGGAAAGGTTGATAAGAGCAAATGCCAGTAATAAACATGAGAACTAACTTAGCATCATTCATAATTTTTGAATGAGAATAAAAACATACATGCATTATTAGGCATTTATTTAACAATAATTTGAAAAACACAACCCTGTGTTGGAAAGCCTGTGTCAAAGCAGATACCTTGATATCTGTTTTTCCTGTTTTTAGTGCTAGTGGGACAGAATGACAGCATCCTTCTGAAGGGTATATTGGCCATATATATCAAAGCTAAAATGTCCATACTGTTTAATTCAGTAGTCACACTCCTAGTAATTTATAATAGGGAAATCAGTTCAAAAGTAAAAATCAATATATGCACGGAGACTTTAATATTTATAACTGGAAAAATCTAGTTTCAATATATATCCACTGCCTAGACTATTTTCTGGTCATTAAGAGTCTAAATATCGAGTCTATGTAATAGTTTCACAGTAAGTGGGGTTTTTTTGTGGTTTTTTTTTTGAGGGGGACCTATAAATTGCCCACATTGTAATTTTAGCTACAATGTAAACTGTATGCAAAGGGATAATACTTGGAGTGTAAAAAGGAAACGTGAAATCATTTGTGCTAGCTAATAGAAATGTTGGAAAAATTTTATTTTAAAATAAAGTTTTGGTTGTATTTGATTTCATTTTTTAAATAATGCTGTCCTCTCATTTAGGTATTCTTGCCTGGCTTTCTGTCCAGCAATCTTTATTATAAATACTTGAACGATCTCATCCACTCGGTGAGAGGGGACGCGTTTCTGGGAGGGAGCACATCACTGACTGCTGCCAGCTCTGGCCCTCCTGACGACCCTCCCCAAGGCGGTGTGGACAGCTTGGCCTCTCAGGTACTCGCCGATGTGCCTCTCCGATGTGCCTCTGCCTTTGGAAAGGTGTACAAATCCTTTCCTTCAAATGCAGTAACAGATCCCATTTGTAAGTTTCAAGTTGTTAAAGAAACAAAGGAGGTGTAAAGGCAGCCTCTACTCTGTATTCCAATCAGAGTGTTTGTGGCCCTGGCCGTGCACCTCAGTTGGTTAGAGCATCATCCCGAAACGTCAGGGTTGCTGGTCAGGGCACATACAAGAATCAACCAGTGAATACGTGAATAAGTGAAACCGCAAATTGATGTAGCCTCTGAAGGGCTCTTCATGTACTTACTTGGGAAATTTTAGTAACTAAATTTGGGGTGCTTTTTTAATAGAATAATTGAGTGAACTGCTAGATTTCTTAATATTGTATTTCACTGAAGAGGTTTTGATTTTGTTTTGAACTATTGTGCTATCATACATTTTCTGTTTTATTTTTTTGGAGTGCTTTCATATATCAGACCTTACCTGATTCTCCCCAAAATCCCATGGAGTGGGTTATCCTCAAGAGAAGAGATTTAAGGGAGTACCAAGTAAACTGATTTTATTTCAGTCACACAGTAGTAAGTGCTAGAACCAGAACTCTCTTCCCTGTCTGGTATTCTTCATCATATGTTTATTAACATAGCATGATTATTTTGTCATCTATTGACAAATAAATAAATAACACTTTGAATTTTTGACACTGGGCCTTGGACAAATTTTCTTAATTTGTAAGACAGTACTATTTTATTGCCATCAACAAGGCTCTCCTCAGTTCATTTTCCTCCTCTTAAGGTTACATAGGAGGTAACCTGGTGGATATGGTTGCCATTTTGTTTCTTTATATAGGCTGGAATGTTTGGGGCTTTTTTAGGTATTTTAAAGATCTAGGTGCTAATTGTAAAAAATATTTTTACATTTTGGTTGAAGTGTAATATACATAGAGAAGATGCAACATATCATAACTATTTACAGCTTAAAGACTTTTCTTAGACAGAACTAACCCATTAGCCAGCATCCAGACCAAGAAACAGAACTTTTATCAGTGTGTCAGAAACTCTCTTGTATCCCCTTCCAGTCACTAGCGCACCCCCCTGCCAGGGTGGCTGCTGTCCAACTTCTGATGGCATAGATCAGTGTTACCTGTTTTTGTCATTTTATAACTGAAATCACACTGTATGTATTTTTCCTTTTTTTTGGTACAGATTTATTGGGATATAATTCACATACCATGCAATTCACCCATTCACATTGTGTAATTAGATGGTGTTTAGTATGTTCACAGAGTTGCTTGACGGTCACCACAATCCACTTGAGAACATTTCTTTCACCCAAGAAAGGAACCCTGTATCCTTTAACTACCATCCCCCCAATCCTCCATTCCCCCAGGCTACGCTAATCTACTTCTGTCTCTGTTGATTTGCTTATCCTGGATATTTCATGTAAATAGAACCATACAATTAGTGGCCTTTTGTGACTAGTTTCTTTTATTTAACATATTTTTTCTTCTTAGCATAATGTTTTCAAGTTTCATCTCTGTTTAGCATGTAACAGAACTTTATTACTTTTTGTGACTAAATAATATTCCATTGTGCAGACATACATTTTGTTTACCTGCCAACTGATGGACGTTGGTGTTTCTACCTTTGGCTATTATGAATTAGTGTGGGTAGTTTTCATTCCTCTTGTGTATTATACAATAGATAAGAATAGAACTGCTGAGTCAAATGGTAACTGTTTAACTCTGTCTTGATTACTGTTGCTTTATAATAACTTTTAAAATCAGGAAGTGGAGGTTTCCCAACCTAGTTCTTCTTATTCAAGGTCATTTTGATTATTTGGAGTCCCTTGAGTTTCCATTTGAGTTTTATGATCACCTTGTCAATTTCTATGAAGAGCCAGTCAGGACTGATTAAGAGTGCATTGACTCCATTGATCAATTTGGGGGTATTGCCATCTTAATATTAAATCATCTGGCCCATGAACATGGGATGCCTTTTCATTTATTCAAACCTTCTTTAATTACTTTCAACAGTATTTTGTAGTTTTTAGTATAAGTTTGGTGTTTTTAAAAATTTATTTCTAAATATTTTATTCTTTTTGATGCTATCATAAATAGAACTGTTTTCTTAATTTCATATTCAGGTTTATTATAAGTGTATATAATATCAAGTAATTTTTTTATTGAGGTAAAGTTCACTTAACATTATAAAGTATACAAGTCAGTGACATTTTGTGTTTCCCCAGTGTTGTACAGCCAGCCCTATTGTCTGGTTCCAGACTTTTTCAGCACCCCAAATGGAAACCTTGTGCCAGTTGGACAGTCACTCCCCATGGCCACCTGTTTTCTCCTAAGAGCTTTAGGCTTTTGATCCATTTTTGAGTTAGTTTTGCATATTACGTGAGGTAGGGTCCAACTTGATGCTCTCACATGTGGATATCTAGTTGTCCCAGCACCATTTATTGAAAAAAAAAACTGTTCTTTCACCATTGAATGGCTGTGGCATCCTTGTCAAAAATCATTTCACTGTAGATATATGGGTGTATTTCTGGACTGTCAGTTCTACTCTGTCAATCTGTGCATCTAGCCTTATGTCAGCACTGCATTGTTTTGATTATTATGGCCTGGTAGGTTTTGAATTCGAGAAGTATTTGTCCTCCTCCAACTTTGTTTTTATCATTTGCATGATTGTTTTGGCTATTCTCGGTCCCCTGCGATTCCTGTGAGTTTTAGGATCAGCTTTCCCATTTCGATCAGGATTATACTGACTCTGTAGATTACTTTGGGAGTGTTCTCATCTTAACAGTATTAAGTCTTCCAGTACATGAACATGGGGTGACATTTTGTTTATTTAGGCTGTCTTTATTTTCTTTCAGCAACATTTTGTAATTTTCAGTGTGTAAGTTGTGTACCTTTTTATAAATTTTTAAATTATACAGTGTTATTTTATATTATTTTCAAGTGTACAGCAGTGGTTAAACAATCACATACTTTACAAAGCATTTCTCCCCAATATCTCAAGTGCCCATCTGGCCCCATACATAGTTAGTACATCATTATTGACTGTAACTTATATCCCCGTGACTATTTTGTGACTAGCAATTTGTACTTCTTAATCCCTTCACCTTTTTCACCCAGTAGAATTGTTTTCTTAATTTCATTTTTTAATTGACAAACTGTGTATTTCTAGGATATATCACATCTGCCCACTTATATTCTGTAAAGTTTTTTTTTTTTTTTTTTTTTTTTTTTAAGTATCAATCCCCTGGGTAACATTAAGTTGTGATTATATTTATTTATCGGTTACTTAGGCTGAGAGGGTTCTTAATGAAAATTTTCTCCTAGGAGTTAATAAGGACTAGGCAATTGAAGTTACACAGTTCAACTTCTGTGCTTTCGTTGTTTTCCCTGAATTTGTAAATATTTTTCTTAAAACTTTTCCTCAAGCTGTCATTTCTTTTACCTTGAACTGGATCAGACTCCTCCTTTCCAAAAATGTTTTTACTTTGTGTCTGTGTGTGTGTCTTGGGTTTTTGGTGTTTCGGGTTTTTGGTGTTTCTTTGTGGGGTGCTTTGGTGTTTTTTTTCCCCCAGTCTGGGAAAGTAAACCTTACATATTCTTCTATTCTAAAAACATCATACATTATGAAACTACCCTTACTGCTGTGGCTTAGCTGGCTGAGCGTCATCCCATCCCACAAAGCAAAAGGTCACTGATTCAATTTCTGATCAGGGCACATGCCTAGGTGGCAGGTTCTGTCCAGAGGCAACCGATTAATGTTTCTCTCTCTCTCTCTCTTTTTTCTTTTTTTTCGTAAAGATTTTCTTTTTTTAAAGATTTTATTTATTTTATTTTTAGACAGAGGGGAAGGGAGGGAGAAAGAGAGGGAAACATCAGTGTGTGGTTGCCTCTTGCTCACCCCCTGCTGCGGACCTGACCTGCAACCCAGGCATGTACCCTGACTGCAGAATCAATCCTGTGACCCTTTGGTTCACAGACCAACACTCAATCCACTGAGCTACATCAGCCAGGGCTATAAAGACTTTTTATTTATTTTTATTTTTAGAGAGAGGGGAAAGGAAAGAAAAAGAGATGGAGAGAAACATCAATGTGTGGTTGCTTCTCATGCGCCCCTGCTGGGGACTTGGCCTGCAACCCAGGCATGTGCTCTGACTGGAAATCAGAACCATTTGGTTCACCGGCCAGAGCTAAGTCCACTGAGCCACACCAGCCAGGGCAATCTCTTTCACATCAATGTTTCTCTCTCTCTCTTTCTCCCTCTCTTCTGCTCTCTCTAAAAATAAATAAAATCTTTAAAAACATTGTGAAACACTGCTTTTGTATATAATTAATCTCATTTTTTGATTCATTATTGATAATGCATAGAAATATAACTGCTTTTTGTGTGTGATCTTCTGTATTCAACATTACCAAATCCATGTTAGCTTTAATAGTTTTCTTGTGGGTTGTTTAGGTTTTCTGTATATAAGATCATGTCATTTGTGAATAGAAAGTTTTCTTTCTTCCTGACCACTTTGCATGCCTGTTATTTCCTTTTCTTGCCTAATTGCTCTGTCTAGAACCTCTAGTACATTGTTGTATAGAAGTGGTGAAAGTGGACATCATTGTCTTGTTCCTGATCTCAGGGGGAAAGCTTTCAGTTTTTCATCATTTAGGAATATGTTAGGTGTGGGTTTTTCATAAACACTCTTTATAAAGTTGAAGGAGTTCCCCACTATTCCTAATTTGTTGAATGTTTTTTATCAAGAAAGTGTGTTGGGTTTTGTCAAATGCTCTTTCTTCATCAGTTGAGATGATCATGGCAGGCGTTTGGTTTTTACCCTTGATACATGCACTGCATTAATTGATCACCAGATGTTAAGCCAGCCTTGCATTCCTGGGATAATCCCACTTGGTCGTATATAATTATTTTTGTATGTGTCTAGAGTTGGCTTGTTAGTCCTTTATTGAGGGTTTTGCATCTATAATGCAAAGAGTTTGGTCTGTGGTTTCCTTGTGCTGTCTGGTTTTGGAATCCTAATAGCAGTGGCCTCACAAAAGTGCTCCCTCTTCTTTACTCTGGTGCCTCTTTCTTTTTAACCACATGCCCTTCTGGCTGCATTAAAGGAACCCACCCTCACCTTCACCGTCAAAAAATGTTCTATATAACCATCTGCTCAATTATTTATTTTATTAATTTAACCTGTACTTTAGTCATAGGTATCGTGTTCCTGTCTTTTGTTATTTTAAACAATGCTGCAGTGAATAATCTGGTCTATAAGTCATTTTGCATAACTGTAAGTCTGTAATTGAATTTTTAGAAGTAGAATTTCTGGGTCAACCAACCCATGGCTATCCATGGCTCTGTATTTCATAGAAGCATCAATTTTGACTTGCTTTTTATGTGCGAGTGAGGTGTGGAGAAGTAGAATGATAGCTGGTCATTTTAGAAAGTTCCCTTCGACTTGTTTTGTCATATGGCCTCTCTGAGAATCGGACACTCATGCTTACATTGTGAAAGTTGGGCTTTACATTTATCAGTCCTAATTAGGTGCCAGTACCTGTATGGGTGGAGTTTTGTGCACTAGGAAACCCAATGCTGTGAGGACAGTGCACTTGCAGGAACTTCGGTCATTAAGAAAAACAGATTTGACATGCGAATTCATATGTCGTACATTTTAATATTGTGCTTTTTTCCTGTAGTTATATATTGATATTACATTTCAGAATTATTACTGTTAAGCATCTCAGTAATGATGGAGTTGAGTGAAAAATTATATGTATTTCAAACACTGCAGATTTTTTACAAATCTGTTGTATTCCAAAACCAAGAGTGATTTGATTCTTAAATAACATACCACTAATTTTACAATTTCTGTTGTAGTCCAGTGTGAAAAAAGCTAGTGTTAAAATTCTGAAAAATTTTGATGAAGCAATAATTGTGGATGCTGCAAGTCTGGATCCAGAATCTTTGTATCAGCGGACATATGCAGGGTAAGACTGGCACACGTCTAGAATTTTTTCAAGTATAGTGAATTTTGCATCTTTTTATATTTTCATTTAATCTATTTTAATCTACTGTTACGTGCCCAGCACTTTTACATATAGTGCACAGTAGAACACGGTTAGAAGTGAAGGCGCAGGAGTGACTGCCTGGGTTTTAACCTGGGCTCAGCCACATACTGGCAAGCCACCTCACCTCTTTGTGTCTCAGTTTTTCATCTGTAAAATGAGGATAATGTTACTACTTTATTGAGTTGTTGAGGGAAGTACATGAGATAACACATAAAAGCATTTAAAGCATGTCTTGTATCTCGTAAGCACTCCACAAATATTATTACCACCATTATTCCATCGCCATGTGTGAGCTGATGAAGCATCATGCTGATGTGGCACGTTTGGGGCTGTTCCATTTGAGCCACATGTTAGCTATTTCAAAGTTCCTGTCTTAAAAGCAAAAATAAAATTAAAGTACAAAGATGCCAGTATCATTTATTATGGACTGTATAGCTAATACTTGTAAAATGGAATAAAATTATTCTTTTCTTTTGAGAATTAACATGGTTATTTATTTTATCCTATAATAAAAAGACAGTGATTCATGGGATATGCCACTTATTATACTTCACCAAAGATCAAATCATAAAATCACTTCCTCTTCCGTAAATAGGGCTCGACTAACACATAAGCCTGTGTAATGGCTTGATTACTCAACCCCGGCCCCAGTCCCAGCAGTGCCATAAAAAAGGGATTTCAACATATTTAATTTCTTTTGTCAGAAAGTAACAATGATAGTTAGGAGGCCAAGGAGTCTGAAGGGTGCTTTGAAGTAAGTGAAAGGCTGTTTGGCCGCATTGTCTTTGGAAAGTACACTTTAGCTGTGTCACCATTGATTTCTTCTTTTTGGAAATAGTCAGCAATAGGCCTAAATGAGTTAGCTTCCAAAGATGATATTTATTCTTAAAGAATGGTCAGTTTATTTATTTAAAACCTTAAGAAAGTATCAATTGCAAGATGTTGTATAGGTTTTTTTGTGTATAAAATATAATTTAAAAAATAATTTATAAAATGGGTCATAAATAGAGGTGACTTTTCTCCATCTTTAAAGATAGTTTCCAGTGTTTAATTTTATGATTTTAGCATCTTCCTGAAATTTTTCTCAAGGCAAACAAATTTCTATCAGTTGGTGTAGTGGACCCACGCATGAAACGACTTATTAGGAAGGCTGTCTCTAAAATCAGATCCACTTCACCTGAAAGGAAATAACATAGAGACATCACAAAGTTTGTTTTTCCTTTTTTAATTAACTTTTAATTACAACTATACTAATCTCTTCTTATAAAAAATTAAATGTATAGAGAAGACTAATGTCCCATTTGATCACACACCAGTGCTTATTATCTGTCTGTCCTGTTCAGGATAATCGTTGTTATAATATATTTTTTTGTTTATTTTTGTGTATATTTTTGTTTGTTTATTTTTATGTAATTTATATTAACAGTGTATTCTCTATCTTGTGCTTCCATTCATAGTGAGTTTTGTGGATTTTTTCTGTGTTAGTCTATACAGATTTACCTCTTCTCAATTACCTCATAGTATTCTACATATAATATTAATTATAGTTTATAACTATGGCAAAATATTCCACATAGTATGTTGTGCCACTCTTTGGTCTTGAGTATTTAAGTTTTCAAATTTTCACTGTTAACAGCATAGCAAAGCACTTCCTTATATATCCTTTCTTGTTCCAAGAAACAGATTTAAAATTTTAATAGATCTTACTAGTTTACCTTTAAAAGTATCTGTACATTTTACATATGAATTTTCCCCACATCCTTGTCAACACTAAATAATATCAGACTTTTAATTTGTTTTACCAATCCTGGATTAGCGCTCAGGAGATGGAGCTTCTTTTAGTGTATTTGTTGGTTGTTGAGGTTTTTTCTTTGAATTGACTCTTCATCGCCTTTTCACATTTTTCTGTTAGGTGATTTCTCAATGACTTGTTGGAATTATGTATGTTTTTAGATATTAATTGTTGGTTAATAATAATCTGTTAAAAATAAGATCTTTCACTGTGTTCTTTGCTTTTTAACTTTGCTTTATATTACTATAGCTTTATGGTATAATTACATTATATGTTACTCTACTTTCATAATACATTTTGTCCTACCATTTGTCTCTTTTACAAAATTATCTGGCTATTCTTCTGCCTTTTCTGAGTTTTAGAAATGTAAATTGCCTGTGAACTTGCATGTTTCATAAACCTTTTTGGGAATTATAATGGAATTACATTGAATTAAAGACTATTTTGGTTTCTGTGGGGGGTGGTTCTATTTAAAATAACCCTCATTTAGAATAACATGGGATAGCTATAAATTGCATTTCTTGCTTTTTAGATTTAGATGGGATACTTTAAATTTGATATTTTTCTTCTTAATTTAAACTTGATTGTTAGAAATCATATTCTTTTCATACTTACATAGGAAGATGACATTTGGAAGAGTCAGTGATGTGGGGCAATTCATCCGAGAATCTGAGCCTGAACCCGATGTAAAGAAATCAAAAGGTTTGTGCTGTTTTTATACTTCATATTAAGCCTTTACTCACATTAGTCACTGACTGTAAGTGAAGGATCATTTCAGAATTAAAATGTTTATTTTATGAAGTAATTGCCATATAGTTTACCTGTATTTATAGTCACAAGTGAGTACAGAGGCTTCATGTAATAACATCTCTCTCTGTGTAGTTGCTTTCTCTTTGAATCAGAAGTTGCTTAACTTGCTTTACCTATGCAGAAGATACATCTGCATGAAAAAATATTCATCACCTTTTTATTTAATAATGAAAATACTCAATCCAGATTGGACTCGAGGTTTATCCCGAGACCCTTTATCTTAATAAATTTCCTCTAAATTGCTGAAAGTTGTTATGAAATATATGTGGTACTTATTAATAGGCAAAATTCAAATCCTTTGCTTAATTGGCAGAAGAGTACTTGGTCAATTCCAGGGCTAAACAAAAATTCTTTTTGTGACACAGTGCATTTTTTGTAACTAATTTCAGCTTACAGACAATTGATTTACACAGGAAGATTTTGGAAGTCAATGTGAATCCATTTAGATGATACCTAGAAATTTTTCAGTGTAATTGGACTGACAGTATTGTGTTGAGTAAAAAGACTTTAATTAGAAGAAAATACTCTGTTTTGATGTGTGTTTAAAATTAAGAGCTATTATTTGAAAACAGAGGCCCTGAAGCTTCAGAGCTCAGGCATGATCACAGAGAGCAAGACCAGTGTTGCTGAGGAGGAGTGAGGAAAGGCGTAGTTGTAGAAGGCGAGTGAGTTTGGGACTTGAAAGTGTAGGGGACACATTGCAAGTTGGAGTAGGGAAGTAACAGGATGTGATTTGTGTTTTAAATCAGTGGCTATAACAGATGTTTGGAAAATAGAGTATAGGGGTTTTAGCGGAGAAGCAGAGAAAACAACGTTCTTGCCATGGCCTCCGTAAGGGATGATAGTGGCAGCTGTGGATTAGGTAGTGGGATAATCGTCATATTTGGGTTATATTTGAAGGTAGAGGCAACAGGATTTTATTTCTACCAGCAAGCCCATCCATCGAGTTACTTGCATCATTAATTTGAAACATGCCTATGTACAGGAATGACTTTTGACTAAATAAATCTGTATATCCTGGTGCTCCCTTTAGTTGTCCTGATGTCTCTTTAAGTCATGTACTTTTTTGGCAAGTAAATGATGTAATGTAGGAGCCTACAGAGTCAATTCATTCACTCAGAAGGCATTTAAGCAATTCCTGTGTGCCAGTCACTGCTAGATGCCAAGGATAGAAATAAGAGGACATAGTCAGTTTGTTTTAATCCACTTTACTCCCTTTTTTATGACGCTGACTTCGTAAGCCTGAAGTTATCCTATAAAATGCAGGGGTTTTGTCTATCTTATTTGATGCTATATTCCCTGATTCAAAACTTATGCCTGGCACATGGTAGGCATTTGTTACATATTTGTTGATTGAATTAACCTAGAAGAGCTTCAGTAGAGATTATATGGGTGGTAAGATAATGGATCATATTTATTTTATTTAAGGAAAAAAATCATTTTTAAACTGACATAGACAAAGATTACTCTGTTCTTCTGAGGATACTCCTAGAGCCCCACTCCCCCCTTTAGACCCAAAGTAGAGGAGATTTTCTTAGCATTTTCAAATTCATGCAAATCTTAGATGATACGTCTGTGGATACCACCTCCTTATTCTATAATTGAAGAAGTTGAGGGTGAGGGACATTATAACTTGTTAGGGATTACGTGGCAGATTGATCGCAACCCCCGGGCTTTGGTTCAGAATACCATTCTGACAGTAGTTTGCAGGTCAGCCCCACTCTTCCCCTTCTCTCCTTCCTTGCTGAGGGCTCCTGCAAAGAGATCCATCAGTTGTCAGCCTACAGTTTCAGTTTGGGTTTTGAAACCCTGATAGTAGAACACAGAGGAAAGGGTTAAGTTTTGAGAAGGGTGTGTCTCAGAGGCTTCTGAGAGTATGAGAACTTTGCTTGCAGGGCAAGCAAGGTAATTTTAAAAGTTGCATTGAAATCATCTAGGAGAAAGTGTAACAAGAGGTCATTGTACACGGTGTTGTGAGCATGTGGTCTCGGTACTGGCTGTCTCCTAGTGTCTGGATCCAGTGGTGGGAGATGAAACTGTACTTACATCATGTAAGTACTTGAATGTCATATTAAGAAACCTGGATTCCTGTCATGTAGGTATCAGGGAACCTAAGCAGGATACTGACTAGATGCATTTTTCTAGCAGTAGTGTTGGAATGAATTGCAGTTAGGGAGAGACTAGTATTAAAGAAACCCGCCAGGTAGTAGGATTAGCTAGTAATGTACATAGAAAAAAAAAGGAGGATTTGAAGGTAGGTAGTGGTAGCAGGAATTAGAATGTCAGATTTAGAAGACTTCCAGGGGGAATTTAGAGAGACCGCATCTAAGGTAGAACTTGGGGACAGATTTCATAGGGAGAGTAAATGCGGATGGTGAATTGAGTTTTTAAGAATGGATTCTCTGGATGAAAAATTATGATGTTAATTTTCAATAAAGGATTAAATTTATTTCTGAGATAGAGGGTAAGGTCCATTCGGAACATGTAAAGTTAAGGATGCCTTTAGGACAATTTGTAAATATGGTTTTGATACCCAAGGACGAATTTTTTAGTTACTTGGATTTCTGAGGAAGTTAAAGCCACAGGAGGGGATGAGATATCACAAAGAGAATGTGTTGAGGGAGAAAAGAAGGCTGGGAATGGGATCCTGGAGAAGCCTCATGTTAAAGGGAGAGGAAAAACACAGAGAAGAGTCAAAGGTATGGGTACTAAAAGTAAAGGAGAGGACTTCCCTCCAAGATGGCAGCATAGACAAACACAACTCACCACCTCACACAACCACACCAAAATTAAAACTAAACTACATCTCAATCATTATTCAGAACCACCAGATATAGAGCTGAATGGAAGTCTTACAATTATGGAATTAAAGAAGAAACCACATTGAGACTAGTAGGAGGGGCAGAGATGCGAAACAGGCTGGCCCCACACCCATGTGTGGGGGATAAAAATCAGGAGGGGTCTATCAGGAGCAAGAGATTTCAGTTCGACAACAGGCCCTACAGCCCAGATTTCCAGTGCTAGGAAGAAAAGTCCCCATAACATCTGACTGTAAAAACCAATGGTGAAGGCTATGGAAGACAAACTACTAGAGTCCCTGGCAGTTCCTCTTAAAGCGCCCGTTCACAGGCCTACTCAGACTCACTTCCTTTGAACTCTAGCACAGGGGCAGCAGATTGAAAGGCACCAGAGGTATAAGGGAAGGAATTTAAGATGTCTGGCATAAGGGTGAGAACTGGGGGAGCAGCTTTCCCCCAAAGAGAAGTACTTGCAGAGGCCATTGTTTCTTTTATGAACCCTCCCCCCAACAGAGCAAGCAGGCAGGCACCATATCTGAACCTCCATCAGCCTGGCTCACATCGTTTGCCCCACCCTGGTGATTCCTGAGGCTGCGCCCTATCCAACTTTTGGGCCCACCCAAACTGTTTCTAGTGGCTTTTCCATACAAATGGCATGTCTTGGCTCATGCTTCAGATTTTCTTAAATGCTCTCAAACAAGCTTCATCTGGCCTCAGCATGCCCTCTGCTCACTGCTAAGTGCCCCAGGCTCAGCACTACCAGCAGATCACCTTGGTTCATAGCATGGTCTTACTTGGGTACCTCCAAGCCCAGCACAAGTGGGATCTATCTGCAGATCACTGTGTAGCTTATGCTGGGTGGCCCTGGACAGAGAACAGGCAGTGTCTGACCTTGGCCTGCGCTTCCCGGGATGCACCAGAGCCTGCATAGTGTGGATGGCTATAAACCAAGTCAAACTACCATCATTCAGCCACCTCCACAAGTGATATCCTGAAGAAGTAGACTCAGCAGGAACCAGAGCCCTGCCGAAGTAAGTCTTGCTGTGTGGATTGGACCCCTGCATAGCTGATGCTCCACGGTAGCTGGAGGTTGGTGGTCAGTGGTCACAGTTAGTCCTCGCAACTGATCAACCTAGGTAAATCCTTCCCATTGAAGTGCCAACAGCAGTCAAGGCTCAACTACAGGAGGAGGATGTACATAGCCCACACAGTGTACATACCTCGAGTACCCAAGTTGGATGACAGGGGAAGCTGTGCCACTGGACTCTATATGGCACTACATTAAGCCACTCTTCCAAGCCAGGGAGTCGTAGTAGCTCTACCTAATACATAGAAACAAACACAGGAAGGCTGCCAAAACAAGGATACAAAGAAACATATCCCAAATGAAAGAACAGAAAAAAACTCCAGAAAAAAGAAATAAACAAAATGGAGGCAAGCAACCTACTAGATGCAGAATTCAAAACACTGGTTACAAGGATGCTCAATGAACTTAGAACTTCAACAGCATAGAAAAGGGCATGGAAACCATAAAAAAGAACCAGTCAGAAATGAGGGATACACTAACTGAAATGAAGAATAATTTACAGGGATGAAGTTGAGAATCAAATCAATGATTTATAACATAAGGAAGCAAAACACACCCAGTAAGAACAACAAGAAGAAAAAAGAATCCCCCCAAATGAGGATAGTGTAAGAAGCCTTTGGGACAACTTCAAGGGTACCAACATTTGCACCATGGGGGTACCAGAAAGATGAGAGAGAAAGAAGTTGAAAACCTATTTGAAAAAATAATGATGGAAAACTTTCCTAATCTGCTGAAGGAAATACACATACAAGTCCAGGAAGCACAGAGAGTCCCAAATGAAATGAAACCAAAGAGGCCCACACCATGACACATCATAATTAAAATGCCAAAGGTTAAAAAACAAAGAGAGAATCTTAAAAGCAGCAAGGGAAAAGCAGTTGGCTACCTGCAAGGGAGCTCCTCGAAGACTGTCAGCTGATTTCTCAACAGAAACTTTGCAGGCCAGAAGGGATTGGCAAGAAATATTCAAAGTGATGAAAATCGAGGACCTACAACCAAGGTTACTCTACACAGCAAAGCCAGCATTTAGAACTGAAGGGGAGATAAAGAGTTTCCCAGACAAGAAAAAGCTGAAGGTGTTCATTTCCACCAGACCAGTATTATATGAAATGTTAAAGGGTCTTCTTTATGAAGGGAAAAAAGGTCAATAATATGAACAATAAAATGGCAGTAAATACATATCTATTACCAACTGAATCTAAAAAACAAAATAAATAAGCATAACAGAAACAGGTTCATAGATACAGAGAATGTTTTGATGGCTGCCAGATGGGAGGCGGGATACAGTGGGATGGGTAAAAAAGGTGAAAGTATTAAGGGTACAAATTGGTAGTTACAGAATAGTCATGAGGATATAAAGTACAGCATAGCAAATATAGTAGCCAAAGAACATATATGCATGATCTATGGACATGGGCACCATGTAGGGTAGCCTGAGGAAGTGAGAGGGGTCTGAGTTGGGAGCCAAAGGGGGAAAAATTGGGACAACTATAATAGCATAAACAATAAAATACAATTTAAATTTTTAAAAAAGAAAAGGAGAAGCAAAATGTGGGTATTAAATGAAAAAGAGAGAGTGTTAGCAGATAGGAGATTGTCGACAATGTGGCTCTACACGTGAGCCTGCAAAGGGAGGAGAGCTTTGGGTAGTTCCATGGGCACTTGAGACTTAGAAAGGTCGAGGGATGTTGGCCCTGTTGACTCTGCTTGGCCGTAAAATTTAACTAGGCCAGTATTCAAACTTGTAGCTAGAAAGAAAATTATTAAGGGAAAAGGATCAGGTTTTGTATTTTTCATGAATGCTATGTATAATTTTATCCCAGTCTTTGAATTAATTAGGACCTTGCCAAAGAAATATCTACCAACCACTTGGTTTAAGGCAAAGTTAGGAGTTGAGCCTATTTGTGTTAATGGAAGGATAAGCTATGTATTTCATTGATGGAAATAGAGGTTAGCCCTGCCTTGGTGATTTTCACTGAATACCGTTGTAGATAGGCTTCTACAAGTACAGTGTGTCTTCTAGGAAGTTGAGGTGTGCTGTGGCTTGGACAGAGTATGGCTAATTAAAACCCTGCTCTTACCTAGCTAATTTATACTTTCTTTTACACAGAAACATATACTTCTAATACATAGAAACAAATACAGGAAGGCTGCCAAAACGAGGAGACAAAGAAACATATTCCAAATGAAAGAACAGAACAAAACTCCAGAAAAAAGAAATAAACAAAGTTTTTAATTTAAAATGAAGCATGTAGTAGCATCAACTATTCTTGAAGCCCTTTTGTTATAGTATCTGCTCTGGAAGGTTTGATTATAAAACAAGTAGATTGATATCCCCTGAGGTATTCCTATATTTTTAGCTAAAATTACATCCAGGTCATGGTTTTGTTTTTGCTTTTAGTATGCTGTATCTACCAGTAGATGATAGTGTGTTTTATGAAGTAGAAGGAAAATACATAACTCAGAAACAGCTTTCCAAAGGGTTTTCAAGTTTCTATCAATAGTAATATTCCTTAATGTTTAAGGGAGATTGTGCAAAAAAAAAACAACAGAATGTCCATGTCGGGAAGTAGCTTGTAGATAAGAGCATTTTTAATGTAAAATTATATGTGAAATCTACATTCAACTTTGGCTTTGTTTACTAGGATCCATGTTCTCACAAGCTATGAAGAAATGGGTGCAAGGAAGTTCTGATGAGGTAAATTCTACTTTTCAGTATAAAGAGATTCCTGTTTTTAAGTGGCACCTTGTCTAACTACAGTTTCAGGGTTTCTTTAGTCCCGTGTTGAGGCAGCATGGCACATCATCACTCCCTTATCTAGGATCTAACAAGAAAGGGTGAGCCCTTCTTAACATCTGATAATTGCCTGGTAGAGGCAGTGGAGGCATCTTTAACCCAGAGATTCTGGCCACTGAAAAATACCCATGGATTTGAGTTTACCTCAACAGCAGGCATCAGTAATCATTGAAGAAACAAAAACTCAAAAGTTTCCCTTCAGTCATTCAAAAAGTCTCTTTGTTGAATAGTCAAATGCATTGAGAGATGAGAGGGCAAAAAAGAAATATGTTTTGACCATCTAACATGAAAATCGTGTGATGTTGGGTACCCAGTAGATGACTTTGAAAGACAAGAGTGTATTAATATATCCTAGCCAGAGGGTGGCCTGAGTTCTTTCATATTTGGCCATGTGCTTCTTATCTAAATAAGTAGAAATGATACGCAGATACCGTTTAGAGCACTGGTAATATATGTCTTGATTTTCCAATGAATAACTGTTATCACCAGTTTCAATTACTTCTTTTAGGCCCAAGAAGAGCTAGCTTGGAAGATTGCTAAAATGATTGTTAGTGATGTCATGCAGCAGGCTCAATATGATCAACCATTAGAGAAGTCTACAAAGGTAAGGATGACCTGAGTTCTGATACAGCTTATTTAAAACTGACAAAAATTAGCTTCCAGATATATAAAAATAAAAGACATAGCAGAGCTTCTACCTTTGAAGGCTCTCATCATAAATAACTAGAAAACTGACAAAGTAAATGAAACAACTGTCTCCAGATATTCGGCAACAGGCAGCAGAGGGCTGTAATTCTTTTAAAAAGGGTAACATTGAGATGATCCATAGTTCACTGATCAGAAGCAATTTCCAAAAAACAGGTAGGGGAAAGCCTAACAGTTCGGTCTTCTTGCTGAATTGAGGAGTCAGAAATCGAAATTTGGAGAACCCAAGCCAAAGTGGCTAGAAGTCATAGAACAGGGTACCAGAAAAGGAGCTGTACAGACAGAGAGCTCCAAAGATATTTAATGAGGTCCCTTCAAGTTTTGGGTGAATACATGTGTGGAGTGAAATGTCCATGGCCAGGGAAAGAATACTGGAAATTGGTGGGCTGAACAATTTCTGGAACACGAGGCTAGAACTAAGTCACGTTTCTACTTACCAGTGTGGATAGATCTTGTAAATACACAAGGCATGGGTAGTCCTCAAAAACAAACCTTACTACTAGAGCTAAAGTAGCCCTAGAATAAAGCACCTTAACCAAGCTTTAAAGCAGTTTTTGGAAGAATCAAACTGCTCTGTCAGTAACTACTGCATGCCAGAACAAAGGCCAATCTCCCTTAAATGAACAACAAAATTTAGCACTTAACTGTAAAAATATAATGTCTGACATCCCATCAAAAATTACCAGGCATGCAAGGAAGCAGAAGAACTTGGCTCACGATCAGGAGAAAACACAGTCTATAGAAAACAAGCTCTAAAAAATACTAAATGGAAAAAAACTGGAAAAGGAAAGAAAGGAAAGATTCAGTGAGGCAAATAGAAGACAGATAGCAAAATGGTAGATTTATACCAAATCATATTAATAATTACGTTAAACATAAATGATTTAAATAGTCTAGTTGAAACAGAACTTGTCAGATTGAGTAATAAGGCAGAACCCAATTATATAAGGTTCATTTCTGAACAGCACAGGTTTGAACTACATAGATCTATGTATATACATGAAGTGTTGTGCATCGACTGAAGTTCAGTTGATCCACGCAGTTTAAACCCATGTCATTCAAGGGTTAACTGGCAGTTGGGAATCCATGTATGCGAAGGGCTGACTTAAGCTACATGGCAGTTTTCAATTGCACAAGCAGTTGTGGCTGCTAACCCCAACTTCATTCAAGGCTTGACTTGTACTATCAGAAACACATGGTGACATAAAGATATAGGTTAAAAATAAAGAGATCAAAAAGATATACCATGCAAAAACTATAATATAGGTAGCTATATTACTGTAAGTCAGAGAAAATTTCAAAAAACAAGGAATATTACCATGCACAAGCAAGGACATTTTATATGATAAAAAAGTCATATAAAAATCAGATGCAGTTCCTCAAGCATCTAAATGACATTTTTTTGAAACAATGCATTCAACCCCAGCTGGTATAGCTCAGTGGATTGAGCATCCGCCTGCAAACCAAAGGGTTGCCAATTCAATTCCCCAGGCAAGGCACATGCCTGAGTTGCAGGCCATGTCCCCAGTGGGGGGCAGCCAGCCATTGATGTTTCTCTCCCTCTCTTTCTCCCTCCCTTCTCCTCTGTCTAAAAATAAATAAATGAAAATAATTAAAAAATAAAACAGTGCATTTGACAAAACTAGAATATACATTCTTTTGGCGTGCACATGGAACATTCATGAAGATATACCATATTCTGGGCTATAAAACAAGTTTCAATAAATTTTAAAGCATTTAAACCATACAGTTGTTCTTTGACCACAGAAGAATCAAACAAGAAATCAGTAACAGAAAGATATATGGAAAATCCCCAAATATTTTGGAATTAAACAGTGTACTTCCGAGATAACTCATTAGTCAAGAAATTAGAAAGAAAGTTGAAGAAAATAGTTTGGACTAAGTTAAAATGAAAATAAAATATAGTATTTTTGGAATAATGCTAAAGCAGTTCTTGGAGGGAAATTTATAGCATGAAATACATTAGACGTTAAAAAAAAAGTCACAGTCTATTTTAAGAAACTAGGAAATGAGGACTTCCAGTCAAGATGGCAACATAGGTAAACATGGTACTTTCCCCCTCCAAAAACCACATCAGAATTACAACGAAACTACAGAACAGCCATCATTCAGAACCACCTGAAATCAAGCTGAATGGAAGCCCCACAAGTAGGGAATTGAAGAACAATCCATGTCAAGACTGGTAGGAGGGGTGGACGTGGAACAGGCTGGTCCCACTCTGACATGTGGTGGGTCAAAATTAGGAGGGATATCTTAGCTGCAGACGTCCCCCTGAGGAGCAAGCACTCCTAGCTTCACACCAGGCCCCACATCCCGGGATTCCAGAGCCAGGAAGAGAAGTACCAATAACTTTTGGATGTAAAAACCAGCAAGGCTTGAGGCCAAGTAAGATTGAAACTTCTGAAACCTCAGGCAGTTCCTTTTAAAGCACACCCACAGACCTACTCAGACTCACTCCCTCTGAGCTCCAGCATTGGGGTAGCAACTTGAAAAGCACCAGAGGCATACAGGGAGAAACTGAGTTGTCCAGCATCAGGGCAAGAGCTGGGAGTCAGCTTTCTCCCAGACAAAAGTGCCAGCAGAGGCCACTGCTCCTTTGATGAGCCCTCCCCCTACAGAGCTGGCAGGTGGGCGCCATATCTGATGAGATTCCATCAAGCTGGCTCACACTTTTGGCCCCACCCTGGTGATTCACTGAGACCCCACCACACCCAACATTTTAAATTCACTTTAATTTTATTAATTTTTATTTTTATTTATTTTTTATTTTCTAAACCATTTTTTATTTTTCAGTTACAATTGATATACATCATTATGTTAGTTTCAGATGTACACACCAGTGATTACACATTACATAACTTGCTAAGTGCTCATCCCTACAAATCTTGCACACAACTGACTCCAAACGTAGTTATAGAAATATTATGGCTATTCCCTGACTGTACTGTACATGCCTGTTCTGAAATACCAATTTGTACATCTTAATCCCTTTGCCATTTTTACCCATCCCCCCAACACCTCCCATCTGGCAACTATCAAAAAGTTCTCTCTATCTATATAGAGTCTTTTCCTGTTCTGCTTGTTTATTTTGTTTTATAGATTCAGTTGTTAATAGATATGTATTTACTGCCATTTTATTGTTCATATTATTGACCTTTTTTCCCTTCATAAAGAAGATCCTTTAACATTTCATATAATAGTGGTCTGGTGGAAATGAACACCTTCAGCTTTTTCTTGTCTGGGAAACTCTTTATCTCCCCTTCAGTTCTAAATGCTGGCTTTGCTGTGTAGAGTAACCTTGGTTGTAGGTCCTCGATTTTCATCACTTTGAATATTTCTTGCCAATCGCTTCTGACCTGCAAAGTTTCTGTTGAGAAATCAGTTGACAGTCTTCGAGGAGCTCCCTTGCTGCTTTTAAGATTCTCTCTTTGTTTTTTAACCTTTGGCATTTTAATTATGATGTGTCATGGTGTGGGCCCCTTTGGTTTCATTTCATTTGGGACTCACTGTGCTTCCTGGACTTGTATGTGTATTTCCTTCAGCAGATTAGGAAAGTTTTCCATCATTATTTTTTCAAATAGGTTTTCAGTTTCTTGCTGTCTCTCTTCTTTTTAGGGCATCCCACAATGGAAATGTTGGTACACTTTCAGTTGTTCCAGAGGTTCCTTACAATATACTTTTTTTTTTTGCATTGTTTTTTGTTTTTGCTATTCTAATTGGGTGTGTTTGCTTTCTTATATCCCAGATTGCTTATATGAGTCTTGGGTTCATCCACTCTACTGTTGACTCCCTGTAAATTATTCTTCATTTCAGTTGGTGTATCCTTCATTTGTGACTGGAGTTTTTTTGTGCTGTTGAGATTATCACTAAATTCATTGAGCATCCTTATGACAAGTGTTTTGAACTTTAAATCTGGTAGATTGCCTGTCTCCATTTTGTTTAGTAGTTTTTCAGATGTTCTGTTCTGTTCTTGCATTTGGGACATGTTTCTTTATCTCCTCATTTTCCAGCCTCCGTGTGTTTATTTCTATATATTAGGTAGAGCTGCTACATCTCCCAGGCTTGATAGAGTGACCTAATGTAGTAGGTATTCTATAGAGTCCAGTCACACAGCCTCCCCTATCATCTAAACTGGGCACTCAAGTTGTGCCCCCTGCGTGGGCTGTGTACACTTTTCTTTTGTAGTTGAGCCTTGATTTCTGTTGGCACATCAGTGGGAGGTATATACACCCATGCTGATCAACTTCAAGGACTGGCTGTGGCCACCGACCTCCAACCACCATGGATGATCAGCTATGCAGGGGCCCACCCCACAGAGCAGGGCTTCCTTCAGCGGGACTCTGGTGCCTGCTGAGTCCAACCTTGAGTGCATTGCTTGTGGAGGTGACTGGGTGGTGATGCTTGGATGTGGCCCGAAGCTGTCCACTCAGTGCACGGGCTGTGGGGCCTCCTGGGAGATACAGGTCAAGGTCTACCACCACCTGTGTTCTGTCCGGGACCACCCAGCATGAGCTACAATGCAATCTTCAGTCAGCTGCTACTGGTGCTGGGCTTGGAGGAGCCCTGGTGAGGCCAAGCTATGAACCAAGGTCACCTGCTGCTGGTGCCAGGCCTGGGGGCACTTAGCGAGAGGTACGGGGCTCGCTCAGGCCAGATGCTCCTTGTTTAAGAGAGTTTAGGAAAAGCGGGAGCATGAGCCAAGACATACCTTCCATGTGGAAAAACCACTGGAGACAGCTTGAGTGGGCCCACAGGCTGGGTGGGACTGGGCCTCAGAGTCACCAGGGTGGGGTGAACAGTGTGAGCCAGGTTGGCGGAGTCTCAGATGGGGTGCCTGCCTGCCGGCTGTGTATGGGGAGGGCTCAGCAACAGAGCAGTGGCCTCTGCCAGCACTTTTGTCTATGAGAATGCTGTTCCCCCAGTTCTCGCCCTGATGCCAGACTATTCAGTACCTCCCCGTAAGTCCTGGTGCTTTTCAAGCTGCTGCCCCAGTACTTGAACTCAGAGGGAGTGAGTCGGCTAAGTCTGCAGGTGGGATTTTTTAAGAGGAACTACCCAGGATCAGAGCCCTCTGGCTCCCTCAAACTCATTCCCCCCTGGTTTTTTACAGTCAGGAGTCATGGGGACTTCCTGACTCTGGAACCCTGGGCTGAGGGGCCTGTCGTGGGGCCGAGATCCCTTACTCCTCTGAGGGGCCTCAGCAGCCTAGATAATTCCCCGTGCATTTATCTGCCACACGTGGGCGTAGGACCAGCCGGTTTTGCATCTCCATTCCCCCCACCAGTCTCAATGTGGCTCATTCAGTTCCCTAGCAGTAGGGCTTCCATTCAGCCAGTTTAAAGGCAGTTCCAAATGATAGTTTTTATGTAGTTTATTTGTAATTTTGCTGTTGTTGGAGGAGGCTAGTACTGCGTTTACTTACTCCAACATCTTGCCAGGCAGTTTTGGCAAAGATTTCTTAGTTCACACACTGCATGAGATGTTTAAAAAAAAAATCAATAAACTGAACTTCATCAAAAGTAAAAATTGCTTGTCAAAAGACATTATAAAGAAAACAGAAAGGCAAATTATGAACTGGGAGAAGATATTTGCAGATTGCCCCTCTGACAAAGGAGTTGTATCCAGAATAGAAAAAGAAATCAAAACTCGTTAAGAAAAGCAACAACCTGATGTTTTTTAAATGGTCAGAAAATATGAACAGACATTACGTGAAGAAGATAGATGGCAGATACCCCCGTGCAGAGAGCTCAACAGCAGGACTCATTAGGAAAATGATAGCTAAGGTCACAATGCCGTGCAACTGCATGCAGATAGAATGGCTAACATTTAAAGGACTGACGGTACCATGCGTTTGCAAGGATGTAAAGCAATTGAACTTTAACACACTACTGGTGGGAATGCAAAATGCTACAGCATTTGAAAAACCAATGCTACTTTGGAAAACCATTGTCAGTTTCTTAAAAAGTAAAACATAAACTAACCAGGTTTCTTTAGGGAACTTAAGTTTGTTCTTTTTGCACTGATCATATTCTCCAGAGAAAACTGCCAGTCTCTTATCTTTCTCCTTATCCTGCCTGGCAGATAAAGACCAGGCTACCAATATTCTAGGAGCCAAGCGGGGGGGAAAACCTAGTGAAGTCTCTACAGTCGTTATGTAGACCCCTCCTTAATCCACTCCTTTCAGCCTAGCACCCATGTCCTTGGTCGTCCCTTGTGTAGCTTAGCCCAAAGACCCTATTTTTAGTCTGCCGAGAGGGGCCTTCTCAGGTTCTTCTGCTTGTATTGGTTTTGGGCCTCGCAGCCATCTGGCTCATTAGAGCTGCAGAAGAGCAGCTTTCTGCTGCAGACCGTCCACCTCTAAAGGTGGGCGTTTAAGAAATCCTTACATTTGCCTCCACCCCGTTCCCGTTGCTAGGCACTGGTGACACCAGTTCCTAGGCTGTGGGGCTCTGCGTTGGTAAGCAGGGCTCTTCGTGGCTTTTTCCACTTTACTCTTAGGATTGAGGTTTTTTGCATCTTCTAGGTAATTCCCACTCATCCATTTGCTTCCAGCTTCTGAAATTCTGTTGTTGTTTCCTCTTCTCAGGTTTTTCATTCGTTGGAATTTGTGGGTTTAATAGTGCCATTTTAGGATGGAATGGGTGTGATCATATTGCCACCATTACCTGGAGTTCAGAACCTTCAGTTGTTGGGAAACTCTGACTTACCACAAGCTAATACTCTTGTTTATCTAGAGCTTCACCCTCTATTTCTGGTTTTACCCACAAGAGCCACATATAACCGTTAGAAAATTGAAGGCAGCCATTTAGTCCCCTCCCAGAGTTTTCTTCAAGCCAGACATTCCCAGTTCCTTCAACAGGTTTATTTTCTCTAACTTGATTTGATTCACAAAGATTTAATGTGATAGGAGAATTTCTGTTTATATTTTTTGTGAAGCCATTAAAATCCCCTATCATTTACATTAGCCAAAGATTAGGAATCAATTAAATATGTTAAAGTAACATCCCATATAAGCCTCAATAGTTTCGAAGACTTGAATTTAGATTTAGGTCCAATATCATCCTTTCCTTGTTAACTTTCTAGCTAGCGTTTCTTTTACTCTAAGACCTGTCATTACCAGAGCTTGGTTTAATTTTTTTTTTAATTTTTATATTTTTCATTTACACTTGACATACTGAGCTTGGTTTAATTTTGATCTTTTCACCAAACTGATTCTTACCAAAACTTTTGTTCAGTTTTGCAGGCTCTGTTCTCTTTACTACATAAGGGTCATAATTGTGTCTATTTTTAGCTTTATTGGCTCAAACCTAAAATAGCAAAGAGCAAGATAAAGGTGTTTTAAGAAGTGCAAGGTAGTTACTTTTGTGATTCTCCATTATCACGTTGATGGTCAAATGTTTGAGAATATGAAATGTTTTTTTAGAAACCATTTTGGAAAGCCGATGTTTAAAATCAGGCTTTTCGTATGAGGTGTATGTGCATATTGTATTACCACGTGCTTTTCATTTTGGGATATACAGATATATTTTTGCAATGTTTTGTTTTTTAAGCTTGCCAGTCCTTCTCTTTGGCTGGCCAGGAAGTCTGCCTGGCATGTCCCTTAGGGATCAGCAGCTCACTAGCATGGAAAAGGCACTAGACTAGCAGGACTCATTTAGTCCATTTTTAGTCAGTGTGTATGACTCCTTGCAAGTTATCTTCCCTCTCTGGTCTCTTATTTTCTCATCTGTAGATCAGAGAAATTGGACAAGAAAATCTCAAGATCTCCTTCTAATTCTTGTCCATGATTTTATGAATGTGAGAAGCCCGGCATCTGTAAAGGAATGATCAGTCTCTTTATTCTGTGTTGATACCTCTCTACTTTGAACCGCCTATACCACATTTGCCTATAGAATGTACCTGGCATTTAATGTAACCTTCCTGCCAGCATTGCTGAGCTGCCCCATATGTATGTGCCCCATCTCACAAATAAGAAGGACCGTGTCTTCTCTGAC
This sequence comes from Mormoops blainvillei, assembly GCA_004026545.1. Classification (NCBI taxonomy): domain Eukaryota; kingdom Metazoa; phylum Chordata; class Mammalia; order Chiroptera; family Mormoopidae; genus Mormoops; species Mormoops blainvillei. The sequence continues at coordinate 108,400 of PVJD01001467.1, forward strand.
GTTTGTTTCCCCCCAGTGCTGTGAGTAAACACGGACTCAGTGTACAAGCTTGGTCTTTTTTTTTCTGCCTAAGGCACTTGACTATTTCATATAATGGCTCTTCATTTAATGAATCCCCCTGTGGATGGTCATGTAGGTTGCTTTGGGTATTTTCCTGTTACAAACAATACTTTAATGAATGTCTGTATATATAGGTCTTTGTCCTCTGTTAGGAGTACACTGTTGGGTTAATTCTGAGAAGCAGCAATATTGTGTCAAAAAATGGACTTTTTTTGCCCTGGTCGGGTGGCTCAGTGGATTGGAGTGACTTTCTGTAAACCAAAAGGTTGTGGGTTCAGTCCCCGGTCGGGGTATGTGCAGGAGGCAGTCAGTCGATGTTTCTTTCTCTCTCTCTCCCTTCCTCTCTCTCTAAGAGCAATGAAAAAAAAAATGTCCTTGGATGAGGACATTAAAAAAAAAAAAAGTAGGTATTTTGTTCTAATATCTATTGCCAAAATGGAAAGATAAAAACAACACTCGGTGCCAGTCCTTCTTAGGTCACCTTGGGGTGAGTTGCCTGACCTCTTGAAGCTTCCATTCACACATTTGTAAACAAAGATAGTGGTAATATTTTTCCTCACACATTGTTGTCAGTCCTGGTATATAGTAAACATTCACTCAACGTTGGTTCCCTTCTTTAATATGTAATATTATGTATCACTGGTATAGAAATGTACTTTACCTTTCTCTTTTTCTTTTTTTCAGCTATGACTTAATACCTGAGATAAAGGAAATCTGCTTTTGAAAAATAAGAGAACATTTTTCCTTTGGTTGGATTCTTAACACAGCCAGTGAAAACAAAGCACTGTATTTCTTTTCTCTGATTTATCAACTGTTGTTCCCAAGAAAGAATGGCAGACAATCCCAGACTTCCACCACAAGCAGAGTGACGTGTAGGCATATTTGCTGCACAGCATGATCACAGCTGAAAGTCATAGAGAGACAAGTGGTATTGTTTACATTATAGAGGATCAATAGTTTTCCAGTGGCAATAACCCACTTACAAAAGAGTTTTAGTCACTGGAATAGAAGGGACCACATACTGTGGCAGGCACATAAGTATAGCGCTGATATCTGATGCACATTCTGTAGTGGTAACCGCTCCTTCACAGCACCGTGAAGCAGGCCCCCGAGGGGCTCTGCTTTGACCTCTTGTAACGAACAGGAGTGAGCCCCTCCGAGAGGTAGGTGGCGCCGAGTGGCAGTGCAGTGCCAGCAGATGGTTTCCTTCCACGGGTCAGGGTGGAGGCTCATTGTGTAGGCCACCCTCACAGAGGCATTGATTTGGAAGGGGCTGGCAATGTCACAGGTCAGGTCTCAGCGACACAGGTCCTTGCTTTTGCTGCCAGTACACAATTTTCGCATCTTAACTGCTGCTGAGATGCAGTGTACTTAAAGCCAGTCTTGCCCTGCTAACCGAAGGGCGAATTGGCTTGACTTTGAGCATTGGGACTCCCTCCCCTGGAATTCTGTGCTCCAGGTTACTTAACTTTCCCTTCAGGGTACATGTGGCAAGGAATAAATAATAATGATCACTCCATTGTCCCCTCCGTGGGACCTGGGACAAAGTGTTTATCCCCAGATTGTATGATTTTTTTTCTTTTAAGAGGGTGAGCAGGCAGGGGTTGAGTGGAGGCAAAGCACTCGGTTTTGACTGCCTCCCCTTTCTTTGCTCTGAGCTGGGAAGTATGCAGTTGTGGCCCTCTTCCTGTCTGGCTGCAGGACAGGGAGAGACTGTCCACTGCACACCGGCTCAGTCGGCTTCGGGTCTGGACTGCATCACCGTCGGCAGGGCTGCCCTGCGGCGGACGCACTCCACTGGCCGGGTGAGGCCGGTGCTTCCACACCACGTGGGGCTGTTGGAGGGGGAAGAATGTTGTCTTAAGTGTCACTGCTTTTGCTCAGACTTTGCAAAAAATATATATATATAATTATTAATCACCTCTGTCCTTGAGAAAGTCTTGAATGAATAGAGAATTTATTCCATTGCAACATCTGACTGTGCAGAGAGAGACACTCTGTTTCGTCCACAGGAGAGGCAGAGGGCTGTGTGTGAGTTTTTGGTACTGTGTACCACCCTGTTCTCCTAAAGCTCAAGTGTTCATGTACTTAAATCATATTCTATTTAATTGTGTTTGATTTTAAATACATATATGAATTATATTTAAAATTGTGTCAGCTTTCTGCTTTCAGGGCATTTGTAGCTCTTCTATTAAAATGCGTTAACTCTTCCAAACATTTCCATTTGCTTTACAAAAACCCAGAACATGAGCCACTGCCGGACTCAGCCTTGTGTTTGGAGCATACGGCGTAGACCTGAGGTTTTATGAGGTGTATATTCTGTGACTAACTTATTTTGTTCTTTTAACAAAATATTTCCATCCATTTCACTGCTTCAGTCTTTAACAGAAAAGCAATATAAAGGTCATAGAATAAAGCATAGTTTCGAGTGACTTGCTGCCTCTGCATGTTTTGGAATAACAATTTCTGTGAAGCTCTAGGCTACTTAAATTAGTGCTTTCAGTTAAGGGATTATTTAGTCATTTCTTTGTATACATTTTGTGTTTCTGAGCTAGAGATATCAGTAGTTGTAGGGTTCTTCTAAGAATAGAAAATTTGATACTCGGTTACTTTTTTTATCCCCACCTGCTATGGGATGAAGCAGAATGTGACCTGAAATATTAGCCAGATTTAATATTTGATCTAAAATAGATCCTTGTGTTTATTTTTAATTGGACTTGGACTCATCTAACATTGATTGCCCGCTGTGTTCCAGGCTCTGTGCAGCGCGCCCACAAAATGACTCCCTGTGGGCGTTCACAGGGTCAAGGAATTAGTTGAACACCCATCCCTATTATGTTGCTGAGATTAACACAAGTTGTTAGAAAAAATAGTAGTGGGAAAATGATACCCTCTGTAACTCGATGTGTGTTTATCACTCCTGTAAGATTTAATGAAAGTAAAACACAAATGAGAACCAAGTCCAGTGAAGAGCAAGAAAACAGGAAGCAGCTCTTCCTGTTTAGCTCTACTTGGCTGCACTTTTCAGAAGAGCTTTATGGAATGTGAGTGATTTACTCCGCTGAAACTTCGATTCAACAGGAATTTGGAGGGGAAGTCACTCTGAATTGTAGAAGATGACACACGCTGCTGTTTTAAGCACTGATAGCTAAGCGCCTGAAGTGGCAGACCTCTCTGATGTTTTCTGACTCTCACTGACCCCTTCCTCCCCGCCCACATGCCAGTCGATTGTATCAGGGTCAAACTCCTGGTCCAAGCAGGCCCAGGAAAATTCTTCATCTCAAGAATGTTGGGGCACGAGGGATACCAGACAGCATCTTACAAAGTTGGGACCTGGAGCCTGCACTGCATGCACAGAGGGCTCAGCATGGAGGTGCAGAGGGGGTGGGGGCCTGATGGAGCAGCGCCTTGCACACCTGAGGACTTGGCTGGTTTGTGAACTGAGCTGCACACTCTTGCTGGGGATGCCACACACCCCTTGGGCAGCCCTAGGATGAATTTTGGCTTTTCAAAAATCAGTTTAAAGTGAGTTTTTATTACCTGTGCTCAAAAGGCCCTTGGTTAAAATAGCAGACTGCTCCAGTTCCTAATGACTGGGTGTGCTTACTGTGTTTGCCACATGCCAGAGGATTCTGGAGAATATTTCTTTAGTAAACCTTCCTTGGTCATGTTGTGTATTCTCTCAAGGTGAAATTCTAAACGAATGGAAATGAAAAGACAGTCTGTTGTCTTTACAGGGAGGAACTCCTGAAGCCCAGGAGAAGGGTTGGATCCCTGTCCCGTCACGGGACGGTCCCAGTTAGCATTCAGGCCTCCTGTGCCAGGGCCTTCCCACAATTTCCAACCTCCTCCTGAAGGACAGATGCCATTGCCACTTCTAGTAACTGTAATAGACCCAGGAATCAGGGCCTTTCCCTTAACGAGTAACTGATGCCTTCTTAAAACGATGGAGGGCAATAATTACTAGAAAGTTTGTAACTGCCGGTCATGTCTATATACTGGGTGAGGTGTCTGGCCCGCTACTGGCCAAGGGAAAATAAATCCCAGCAAAACCCTCCAAGGGTACGACTCGGATGTACCCCCCAGGAGTCCCTCTCTGAGGCCCTTTATGGAGAGCACCATGGGCCCTCAGGAGGCTTCGGCTTGGGCAGTGCTGGGATGGGCACAGAGTAGGAAGTATGGCACCGAGGGTTTCGTGGAGGGCACTGGAGGGACCGGTGTCAGCAGAGATTCAGAGAGCATTTATGTTCAGAGGCAGAAGCCTATCCGCTTGCCTGTGACACAGGGTGGTGAGTCTTTCTGCCTTAGTAATTTTATGCCAGCATTTCCTCAGTCTGTTACCTTCCAGCTTCCTGCTCTGGTGCAGTCATGGTGTCAGAACTGACATGGGAGAGGCCAGGCCATTGCCTCGGGGTGATAGTGCATCCACACGCACTGCCAGCACCCACACCTCCACCCCCAGCCACCGCTGGGGCGCCCACGACTGCTCCGTTGTTGTACCCTGGGTAGCACTTGGGCACATAGACTGGGCAGCTGGGCCCCCTGGCCCCAGCCTGTGGTGGGTGGGTGGGCAGGGCGCCTAGAAAGTGAGCTTAAGTCCAACTTGAAGGAGCTGGGATTTGCCAGGAGGCAGGTGCCTCATCCTAACTGTGCCAGTAGGCTCCCCGCTTGGCGGCCCCCAGTCGGCCTTTGCCTGCGTCACAGTAAGGGTCCCTGTGCCGCGCACCTCATGGAAGAGGCTCTGGCCGGAGAGCTCCTGGGGCCTCCGACAGCCTTGGCTCAGCAAGAGCCTGCCGGCTCCTCCCAGACCTTAGCTTTGGCGGAGAGCGACCAGGGATCCTTCCAATTACAGAACTTACTGGCTTAGCAAATGTTCGCCCACTTGGAAGCATTTTAATGCTTACTGAGTGCCAGGCACTGGGGCAGGGACACAGGAAGGGATAGAAGAGACTTTGGGCCCCTTGCAGCTTCCTTTCTACTGAGGGGATAGAATTTTGAAGTTTCATCAAAAAGGTGTCTGGTGTCTTTGACCCAAGATGACCTCTTGAGCCTGTGTCTCGGCCCCCTTTCCTTACCAAGTCCTGCGGGAAATCACCAGGCTTTCCAAGGTCTTAGGGAGACCAACAAGGAGGGGGTCCTTCCACGACCTCTCACCTCACCCCTGCTCAAGCACCTGCCCTCTGGAGCCCCTCAAGGACCCATTGCTTTGTCATTCCATGTGCTCACTACAAGAGTAGACACTCAGGTGTCCGGCACCTGGTTGGCAGTAATGGTTGGGCACCCTGACGTCCAAGGCTGGGTAAGGTTAAGTCTGTCCGAAAAGGGTAAGGCCTAGAGGAGACCACAAGGTCAACCCCAGCCCCGTGCTGCTCTGCAGAGTTGTGGGGGATGTGACTTCTTGGGAACTAGAAATAAGGCCAGTGCAGAGTTAAATCTCTACATGCGATACAAAACCCTGACCCTGGAAAAACCCTAACCAGCCATTGAGCTGACTCCATGAGGTAACCAGCTTCCCCTGAGTTCCACTCCAACGAGAATGATAGCGGCAGAGCTGAGCACTCACTGTGTGTCAGGCCCCACCTCGTCCGACCTGTAGGACAGTGTTCTTTAGTGCTCCTCCCTTGCCTTAGACGAGGAGACTGAGGCCTAAGAGGTAAAGGAATTTCTCCAGGGCCGACACCCAGGAGTCAAGTGCTGCAAGACAGACCGCCCTCCTCACTGCTCGCTGTCCTACAGATCAATGGCTCTTGTCTCACTGAAGACTGGTGTAGTGGACGTCAGAGGGTTCAGAAAAAGTTAGGGGATTATGACTTTAAACACGTTCCCCTTTCCCTCTGGTAACCACCATACTGTTGTGTATGAGTTTTTGTTTGTCTTGTTTTTTCATTTGTTGCTTTCAGTTGTACATCTCAATATGCATGAAGTAATGGTTCTCGACTTTTTCTGCCTGACTTGCTTAGCATGATAGTCTCAAGACCCATCCATATTGTCGCAAATGGCAGTGTTTCATCTTTTCTGATGGCTGAGCAGTGTTCCACTGTATGTATGCACCATATCTTCTTGATCCAGTCCTCTATCGAGGGACACATCGGTTATTTCCATGTCTTGGCCACCGTGAATAATGCTGCAACAAACATAGAGGGTCATGTATCTTTACGAATAAATGTGTTCAAGTTTTTTAGGTAGATACCCAGAAGGTGATACCCAGCTGGGTCATATGGGAAACTCTACACTTAATTTTTGAGGAACTGCCATACTGTTTTCCATAGTGAAAAACTGTCCACATTCCCACCAGCAGAGAATGAGGGTTCATTTTCTCCAAAATCTCTCCAACGCCTGTTAATTGCCTTGTTGATAATAGTCATTCCAACAGGTGTGAAGTGGTAGCTCATTGTGGTTTTGACTTGCATTTCCCTAGTAGCTAGTGAAGTTGATCATTTTTTATGTATCTGTTGGCCATTTGTATATTTTGTGGGGAGAAGTGCCTGTTCAGGTCCTCTGTCCATTTTTACATTGGATTGTTTGCTGTTGTATGAGCTCTCTATATATTTTGGACATTAACCTCTTTTTGCTGTCCGTGAACATCTCAGATTTGGTCAGTTGCCTTTTTGTTTTGTTGACAGTTACTTTTGCTATGCAGAAGTTTTTAAATTTGATACAGTCCCATTTATTTATTTTTGCTTTTACTTCTCTTGCCTTTGGGCTCAAATTCATAAAATCCTCTTTAAGACCAGAGTCCATAAACTTAGTAACTGTGTAAAGGGTAGAGGGAATAAAATATATGGTGATGGAAGGAAATTTGACTTTCGTTGGTAAACACACAATGCAGTCTGTAGATGATGTATGTAAACACAAAAATTAAATACATTCCATCCATTACCTTAAAGCAGTACTTCTTAAACTTTCACACAAATCAGGATCTCCTGGAGAACTTGTTAAAACATGGATTGCTGAATCTAACCCCCCGAGTTTTAGGGTTTAGCCGGCCCAGGGTAGAGCCTGAGAATTTGCATTTTTAACAGATTCCCCAATAATGCCACTGCTGCTACGAAGACCACACTTAAGGATCACTACCTTAAAATCTGTAAATTGGGAAATGAATGTTTTCATTTCTTTTTATTGGAAAAGCCCATGCTTTACAGACATGTAATTTGAGACCTATTACTCATGGTTCGCTCAAATAAGCACATAAATTCTTTATTAGTATTCAGATGTTTATCAAAGCCAAGAAGACCCCAACACCACCCACTGTCTCAGTCACTGGGCAGGTCTGAGACCACAGAGGCAGGTCTCTCCGCTGGAGTAAGGCTTCGAAGAGGCTACTGAGCAGTCTCAGCCTCGCTGTCTTCAGCTCCCCTGCCCCCAGTGCCTTCGCTGGAGACAGTATACCTGACACACTCTTCCGGGCCGAGACTTTGGGCTGTTGGGTCACACCCAGGGTCCCAGTGGAACCTTTTGCACAAATGCCATCTGGTCCATTTCTTTTCATTTAGTCCCCAAGGTCCTAGAAGTCAGCTGCCCTCTGCGGTCTTGACTGTGCCTCTCCTGACCTGTCTCTTCTTGCTGTCCTTTCCTCCCATGGGCCACTGGTACCTCATTCTTCCTTGCTTCCCTCTTGAGTTCTCCTTCCTCCCTTTTTCTTCCTAAAACACATACTTCCTGAGTCCTCTTTCGCACCTGTTCCTGCTGAGGGTGTAGCAGTGCTCCAGGCAGACACACTGCCTGCTCTTCCTGCAGTCTAGAAAACAAATGATGAGTGTTATGGGAGTGAGCAAGGAACCTGTTGGGGGAGGATGTGCAAAGTCTAAGTGGACCCCCCCCCACCTTGGAACCCACAGACGTCCCCTCGCTCCACCAGCTGCTCAGCTCCAGGACACCCTTCACCATCTTTCTCCAAGTCTGATGCACCACTCCCACCTTTGGTCACTCCTTCATTCTCACCCCAGGACATGTCACTGCCCATGATGACGATGCCCCCACAACCGGACCTAGAGCTCTTGGCCCTTTCCGTTCCCAAGAACATATTTGACTCTTCCAACACTCCCATAGCCAGACTTCGTCATCTATGGCGACTGCTCTACCTCTAGTTTCTCCCACGTTAGCCCACGGCAGCCTCTAGTGATGCGAGTTTTGCATGGTTGTAGATTCCTCCTATTGGAATGAGGTAAAAGAGGGGAGCAAAGAAATGTAGTAATTATTCCTGGGGGGATTACATCACTATTATATGAGTCAGGTTTTGTAAACCAGCCTTTTAAAGAGCAATTTCAAAAGCAATAAGTACGTAGTTTGTTATAAGGGTTACAAACATGCACCTACATGATAAGCAGGGGTGGTGAAGGACTGTCCTAATGTCGTGGCTTGGATCCAACTTTCAGTGACATAGTCATACAAGTATTTTAAAATGCTGCATCTCAAACACCTTAGATGCAACTGAAGGAGATACACTTCAAGAAACTGGCTCTAGACAATGAGGAGACACTGACGTCCAAGATGCATGTAGAGAGTTTGAATAAAATTTTTACTTGAAATGTGAATGGAGGGGAAAAAAGCAATATTTTGTATTACTGTATTATTGTATATAATGTTATTTTAAACATGCATGTGTAACTAAAAAATAAATATTGTAACCAGACATCTGACTACTTTGTCAGTATTCCTAAAAGTTACTCAGATTGATACCTTACTTCTTTTCATTTGCCTTAAATATAGGATCACATACCGTTAATGAACTCCCTGTTGTCTGCTGAATAAAGTCCAGATTTTTTATTTGGCATTTAAGGCTCTGACTGATCTAGCACCCTAGACCTTAGAACACAGCCTTAAGCCACACCTGTCCCCACTATTTCCTTAGTGGCTTTTTACACTTCAGAGCCCCTACCTTTGCTCAAACAGCACCCACAATTTAAAATGCCCTTCTGGCAGATAAAGTGCTTCCCAGATAAGGTCAAGTTAAAGAAGTTCATCATCACCAAGCCCTTATTATATGAAATGTTAAAGGTACTTATCTAAGAAAAAGATCAAAACTATTGCACAGTAAAATGACAACAAACACAACTATCAACAACTGAACCTAAAAAAAAAAACAAAGTAAGCAAATAACTAGAACAGGAACAGAATCACAGAAATGGAGATCATGTGGAGGGTTATCAGCAGGGAGGGGAAGGGGGAAGAATGGGGGAAAAGATACAGTGAATAAGAAGCATAATTGGTAGGTACAAAATAGAAGGGGAGGCTAAGAGTAGTATAGGGAATGGAGAAGCTGAAGAACTTAGCGTATGACCCATGGTCATGAACTAAGGGAGCAGAATGCTGATGGAGGGGAGGTACAGGGGGGAGGAAGATAAAGGGGAGAAAAAAATGGGACAACTGTAATAGCATAATCAATAAAATGTACTTTAAAAAAAAATGTCCTTCCCACAATCTGCCTAAAGACGTTTTTCTCATCTTTGAAGGCTGGCTCAATTCCTCCTCTCCTTTTCCCAAAACCTTCCCTGATTTCTGCCTGAGTTCCCCCAAGCACACCTCATGCAGCACCCAGTTTGGCATCAGCGAGGATCAGCTCTGGACCTATGTGCTCCAGCAAATGTGAGTGAGTGCTCCCCAGGAGAGACCTGGGTTTGACTCAAGGGAGCAGCACTCAGGAGATGATGTGGGGTCGGGTGGGGGGGGGGGGTGCAGTTCTGCTTTAAATGAACCAGGCCCAGCTAATGGTCTTCCATCTGCCCAGGATCAGAACTAAGCCTTCCTATGCCTTAAGGGCTGAAGGGGTCCCTACCTGCTCCTAGCAATGGGCTGGTGTTAATTTGTATCTCTCTTGTGCTATAATGAGGTGTGATTTGCAGGTGTCTGAGTGTCCTAAGACCCTTTCAGGAGGCCTGGGAGGCCAAACTGCTTTCATAATAACACTAAGACATTAATTGCTTTTTCATCATGTGAATTTGCACTGATGGTGCAAAAGCAATGGTGGGTGAAACTTTTGGCACTTTACCAGGAATCTGGACAGTGACACCAAACTGTACAGGTGATCATTGTATTCTTCACCACCACGCACTTGCCAATAAAGGGGGGGGGGGAACAAAACCCAGGTTCCCTTAAGAATGTCCTTGATGAAGCAGTAACAATTATTTCATTAAATTTCAACCTGCAACCCTGGCCAGGTAGCTCAGTTAGAACATCATCCTGATGCACCAAGGTTGCGAGTGTGATCCCCGGTCAGGGCACATCCAAGAAGCAGCCAATGAATGCATCAGTAAGTGGAGCAATAAATTGATGTTTCTCTAGCCCTTCCTTTCTCAAAAAAAAAAAAAAAAAAAAATCAACCTGCAGTAAATGTTTTTTAGTATGTGGGCCAAAAAGGGAAGTGCACATCAAACAATTCTGCACACTCGAGTGTTGTGCCTGTCCCCAGGGAGAGCGTTCCTGTAGGGGTTGGGGCTGGGAGCAGAACCAGCCACCGTTGCAGGGAATACCATGAAAGAACACGAACGCACTGGGTTTTCAGGCATTTTCTTGAAAAGGAATGAAGCGAGCCTGTCACTTCAAGAAGAAAACATTGACATACTTATTGCCAAGGATAAACTTTGAATTTTCAAGTAAAAATTAGAATTTTAGAAAACTGGACATTCACCACTGTGAGTTCAATAGCTTCCCAATACTTAGACATTTCTGATGAGATTTGATTAACAAATGTGATTTTAAAAATATATGATGAAACGTATCCAGTTTCCAGATGACCAATGTGTGATGTGTAAGAGCATGCGCACAGGTGAAAGATCTGTTCCAAGTGCAGCAGGATAACAAGCTCACGGATGTGGTCTCAGATTCTACACTGCAACTCACCTTTGAGAAACACTTGTCAAATATCCACAAAGCTATTAAAACACTCTTCCCTTTTCCAGCTACAAATCTATGTGGCCAGAATTTCTTCATATGCTTCAGCCAAAACAACAGATTGAGTGCAAAAACAGATAATGAGAATCCAGCTGTCTTTGTTTAGCCAGATACAAAAGGAATTTGCAAAAATGCAAAACAACACCCACTAAATTTTGTTGTTTTAAAAGTATCATTATATTTACATAATTACATAAAATATGTAATTTATGTTAATATTAATGTGGTTCTTTTTAAATAAATATTTTAAGCGTTTTTATGTTTTAACCCACACAAACCAAACTTCTTTGGAGATCTTCAAAACATTTGAAAAGTGAGAAGGGTTTCTGAGATGAAAAAGTTTGGGAAGTGCCCCACTAGTCCACCCTCAGGCCAGGGGTGGAAGCCCCAGCAAAGACGCCAGAGCTTGTCCACACTATGCCATTCTCATGAGGGTGGTCCAGTTTCATATTGCGCCACATCCTTGCTGTGGGATCTTCATCCCTCTTCTCACCTCCCTCACCTCTCTGGACCTCGTGTTGTCCACAGGCAGATGGCAATGCTTTGGCAGCTGGTGGCAGAGAGAAAATTTTGCTGACTTGAGAAATATTTGGTAGTGCAATTAAGGGGTCTTTTTTAAAAAAATCTTTATTGTATTTTTTTCTATTACCATTTAGTCCTACTATACCCTCTCCCCCAGCAGCAATTATATAAAAGGTCTTGATGATGATGATGATGATGTTGTTGGCTGATGTGGCTCAGTGGGTTGAGCACCAGCCTGCAAACCAAAAGGTCACTGGCTCAATTCCCAGTCAGGTCACAGGCCTGGGTTGTGGGCCAGGTCCCTGGTTGGGGGCATGTGAGAGGCAACCAATCAATGTTTCTCTCTCTTTCTTCCCCTCTCTCTAAATATAAACCAAAAAAAAATTTTTTTAAGGCTCAGATGATGTATAATGAAGAGTGTGAAGAGTCGATTTTCTCTCGTTTATTATAAATAAACCCTCTTTTGAGTAATCATATTTCCAAGGCTGCTGTCCCAGTGAAGATCCAACATTCATGCAGACCCTGCATCTTTAATCATGAGGATTTATTTTTAGTTGTGTAATTGCCAATACAGGGAAACAGATTTCCTTTTCTTCCCACTGTGATGAGAATTGCTGATCCGATGTCTTCACCCAGTTCAAGAGGAAGTGAATGTTGTGTCCTGACCAGAGAACCCAAAGCTACCTCCTCTGCCTCTTGGGCGCCTAGTCTGGACACCCTGCCACCTGAGGTCAACCACACAGCTGACATGCTGGGCCTCTTGGGCACCTGGCTGGCCTGGAACCTCCCCCCCACCCCCACCCCAAACCTGAGGTCAACCACACAGCCGACATGCTGGGCCTCTTGGGAAGGAAGCTCACGGAGGGTGTGGCCTTCCTCAAAGGAAGGAAGAAGCAGAACCATGGGCAGCAAGAACTCACTGTGTGTGGTCTCGCAGCAGAAGCAGCAAAGATCTGCGGGAACCAAATGGAAAGCCCTGAGACCAACTGAGCAGTTGGCCCTCAGCACTGGTTGACCGGGGGTTGCGGTGGGAGATTGGACACCAGGAGAAGCTGGCAGTCCCGCATCGTCCCTAAGCCCTCCCGAGGGGCACCTCCTCTAGATGATTCACACAAACCTGATTTCATGGCACTCAGAGGACAGGGTGAGAGGTTCTTTCAAGAACTGTTCACATTAATCAAATCCCCAGAGGCTGTGACACACAAATATATGCCAAAGAGCTGATTTATTGATTTATGAGGAAAAAATCAACATTAAAAAAATAAACCAGTAAGAGCACTTGACAAAATTCAATACCCAATCACAACAAAAATTCAGAAAATTTGGAATAGAGAGGAACTTCTCTCAGCTTTGACATTCATCAAAACCCATAGAATGTAATACAGCAAGAGGAACCCTAAAGTAAATACAGACTTTGGGTGGTGATGATGTGTCAGTGTAGGTTCATCAGTTGTCACAAATGTCCCACTCTGGTGGCAGATGTTGATAGTTTGGGAGGCTGGCTGTGCATGTGTGGAGGCAGAGGGTATATAGGAAATCTCTGTACCTTCCCTTCAATTTTGCTGTTAACCTAAAACTACTATAAAAAAATAAAGTCTAGCTTGGCTGGTGTGGCTCCATGGATTGAGCACCAGACTGCAAAGCAAAGGGTCGTTGGTTCAGTTCCCAGTCAGGGCACATGCCTGGGTTGCAGGCCAGGTCCCCAGTAGGGGGCACATGAGAGGCAACCACACATTGATGTTTCTCTCCCTCTCTTTCTCCCCCCCCTCCCCCTCTCTCTAAAAATAAATAAATAAAATCTTTTAAAAAATAAAGTCAAGTCTATTTTTTCTTAAAAGTAAACCAAATGATGTTGTTCCCTTGCTTCAAGCCATGCAAATTTGCCTTGGCCAGTGTGTCTCAGTTGGTTGGAGCATCTTCCCATACACCAAAGGGTCATGGGTTCAAAGGGTCAGGGCACATACCTGGGTTGCAGGTTTGATAACCAGTCGGAGCACACATGGGAGTCAACCCATGGATGTTTCTGTCTCACATCAGTGTGACCCAGGGGAAAAGCTAAAGTCCTTATAATGACCTATGAGACCCCACAGCATATTGCCTATTGTTCTCTGTGACCTCATCCCCATCACCCTCCCCCCTACTCACTCCAGCCACATCGGGCTATGAGCATGCTCCTGCCTCAAGGCTTTGGCACTTGACATCCTTCAGCTCCAAGTGCTCTCTGTCTGGCCCTGGCTGGATGGCTCAGTTGGTCAGAGTGTCACCCTGATACTCCAACATTGCGGGTTCCATCCCTTCAGGGCACACACAAGAATCAACCAATGAGTGCATCAATAAGTTCAATAGCAAATTGATGAATCTCTCTCTCTCTCAAATCAATAAATTTTAAAAATAAACAAACGCTCTCCCTCTCCCTTTCTGCATGGATCACACCCTCACTTTTTTCTGATCTTGGCTCAGATGTCACCTTCTCAGTGAGGCGAGGCCATCCCTGGGCATCTTTTCTCAAACTGCATCCCTCCCTGCATGCTTCCTGTCTCCCTTCCCACATTGGTTTTCTCCTTAGTAACTATCACCAGCTAACACTTGTGATATCTGACTATTTAGTCAGGGGCCCTGACTTCTTTTCCCTTAGGTTGTCAAATAAAAAAATGACAACTGCCGACGCAACAATAGCTGTCCAGGGTGAATGAATCAAAATTATAATTTTTTTTTTGTCAGATCAAAAAATATAATATATTTTTTGGTGTGCCGCAGAATTTTCATAATTAGTTTATGTGTGCCACGAGACGGAAAAGGCTGAAAATTGCTGAATTAGAGAATTAGCTCCCTGAGGGCAGGCACCTTGTCAGTTTTGTTCACTCATCAACTCTTGTTGAACGAATTAATAAATGACTATCTGATGGGCTAGAATGCCTGTGTCAGAAGGTCATGACATGCTTTAGCACAGCAAAGCCACATGGGAAGCCAAATCTTCAAGGGTACTGAGCGAGCTCACATCAGAGCCAAGGTTACCTGCTGATTTTAGGTGATGGCGTTGGAGGCACTTAACCCACATCAAGGCAACTAAAATCTTAACCAATCCTTTGTCTCTTTATTGTCCCCTTGACTCCACCTTTGTATTCTTCCAAGGTCCCCAGACCCTCTCTGACTGACACAGACCTTCTTAATTTATGCTCAACTTTAAGGCCTTGCTGACTTGGGAGTTGTATTTTTCTTTTTCTCTCTAAAATATCTTGCGTAAACTCTGTAGCGAGACATTGTGCTGACTTTGAGCTTTGACTCTTGGAGCCCACATTCAATACCTGCGGCCCTCCTGTGAAATGTCGATAGCACATGCCTGTGTCCCAGTAGTTCCAGTGCGTGGCCCAGTGCCCTGAGCCCCTGAGGAGCCTCATGTAATACATTATTCTGGGAAGACTAATGAGCAAGTTTTGAAAGTAGAGTTTCGGACTTCCAGTCAAGATGGTGGCATAGGCCGACATGGCTCGCCTCTTCACACAACGACATCAAAATTATGGCTAAAATATGGAACAACAATCACTCAGAACCATCAGAAATCAAGTTGAATGAAAGTCTGACAACTACAGAATTAAAGAAACCACATCCATCGAGACTGGTAGGAGGGGTGCAGACATGGAACGGGCTGGTTCCTCACCCACGTGTGGTGGATAAAAATTCTGGAGGGATATCTCAGGACTGAGGAGTCCCAGCCCCACACCAGGCTCCCAGCCAAGGGTCCCAGTGCCAGAGATATAACTCCCCACACTTCTGGCTGCAAAAACCAGCAAGGATTGAGTTGGTGGAAGAAACGGCTGGAGCCCCAAGCAGTTCCTCTTTAAGAACCCACACATGGACTCACCTACTCAGACTCACTCCCTCTGAGTTCCAGCACCAGGGTAGCAGCTTGAAAGGCACCAGTGGCATATAGGGAGGAACTGAAGTGCCTAGAACCAAGGCAAGCAGAAGCCATTGTCCCTAAGCTGTTCCCTCACAGAACCAGCAACCTGGTGCCATATCTGAGACTCCATCAACCTGGCTAACACTGTGTGACCCACCTTGGAGATCCCCAGACACTCCACCCCACACAACTTTTCTATATGAATGGCTGATCCTAGCTCATGCTTCACAACTTCCTACATCCTCTCAAACAAGCAATAGTTGGCTTTAGTGAGTCCCAGGCCCAGCACTAGCAGCAGCCAGCCTAGATTCACAGCTTGGCTTCACCTGGGAATCTCCAAGCCCAGCACAAGTAGCAGCCACCTTAGATTGCTTTATAGCTCAGGCAGGGAGGCCCTGGGCACAACACAGTTTGGGGCTGACCTTGGCCTGTACCACCCAGGAACACCCAGGGCCAGCGTACCCAGTGGACAGCTATAGACCATGGTGGAGCACCAACACCCTGCCCCTGCACAGCTGATGTTCCATGGAGAGCAGAGGTTGGCGGTCAGTGGTCACAGTCAATCCTTGCAGCTGATTGGCCTGGGTAAATCTCTCCCAGACAGCAAGCAAGGCTCAACTACAAGAGGAGGGTGTACTCAACACACACGAAGGGTGCACCTCATGTACCCACCTCAGGTGATAGTGGAGGCTGTGCCACTGGACCCTACAGGACACCTACTACCTTAGGCCATACTACCAAGACAAAGCAGCTCTACCTAATACATAGAAACAAATACACACAGAGAAGCTGCCAAAATAAGGAGACAAAGAAACATGGCCCAAATGAAAGAACAGAATAAAACTCCAGAAAAAGAGCTAAATGAAATGGAGATAGGCAACCTATCAGATGCAGAGTTCAAAACACTGGTTATAAGGATGCACAGGGAATTTACTGAGGACCTCAGCAGCATAAAAAGAATCCAGTCAGAAATGAAGGATGCACTAATTGAAATAAGGAACAATTTATAGGAAAACAACAGTAGAGTGGATGAAGCCGAGAATTAAATCAATGATTTGGAACATAAGGAAGCAAAAACAACCAATCAGAACAAGAAGAAAAAAGAACCCAAAAATATGAGGATAGTGTAATCAGCCTCAGGACAACTTCAAGAGGTCCAACATTTGCATCAGAGGGTTGACAGAAGGAGAAGAGAAAGAACAAGAAATTGGAAATATATTTGAAAGAATAATGAAAGAAAACTCCCCTAATTTGGTGAAGGAAATAGACATGCAGGTCCAGGAAGCACAGAGAGTCCCAAACAAGATGGATGCAAACAGGCCCATTTCAAGACACATCGTAATTAAAATGCCAAAAGTTAAAGATAGAAAATCTGAAAAGCATCAAGAGAAAAGAAGTTAGTTAGCTACAGGGGAGTTCCCATAAGACTGTCAGCTGATTTCTCAAAAGAAACTTTGCAGGCTAGAAGGGACTGGTAAGAAATATTCAAAGTCATGAAGAGCAGGGAACTACAGTGAAGATTGCTCTACCCAGCAGTTATTTAGAATTGAAGGGCAGATAAAGACATTCTCAGACAAGAAAAGACTAAAGGAGGTCATCATCACCAAACCATTATTACATGTAATGCTAAAGGGACTTATTTAAGAAAAAGAAGAGGATCAAAACTATGAACAATGAAATGGCAAATCTAAAAAACAAAGTAAGAAAACAAGAAGAACAGAGACAGAATTATGGATACAGAGAGCATTTTGATGGTTGCCAGATGGGAGGGGAGTGTGGGGGAATGGGCGAAAAGGTGAGGGGATTAAGAAGTACAAATAGGTAGTTACAGAATAGCCACGGGGAGGTAATGTACAGCATAGGAAATGGAGTGGCCAAAGAACTTATATCCATGACCACGGACATGAACAATGGTTGGGGTTATTGCCTGAGGGAGTAGGGGGTAACTGTAATAGCTTAATCAATAATATAATTTAAAAATAAAAAGAGTTTCAATTTATATTTTTGGAAAATCTAAATTTCAGATGGATTAAAAAAATTAAATGCAACAAAAGAAAACTTCCCAACTAAGACAGGAAACAAAAGTTAATAGGGAAAAACCCCCAGAAAGATATGTTTAAAAATCAAAAATGTATCAAGAAGGATACCATAAACTAAACCAACAGGTAAATTGTAGATTTGGAAAAACAAAATTTTCAAGGCAAATGTGTGTGTGTGTGTGTGTGTGTGTGTGTGTATTATACAGTCCTACTGTATTAGAAAAAACCTACAGTTTCCCCCCCTTGTTTGTGTCTCCTTTACTACTCACACAGCTGACACAACACTTCTGGCCCCAGGTGTGCAGGGAGTTTTCCCCACAACAAGCAATCCTCTGCTGCGACAGCTGGGTGCTCTGCAAGCTAACTCAATTATCTACTTGTAAAGAGTGTCAGATCCCACAGGGTAAGGATTCAGTCCTACAAGACTGCTACCACCCCACTTCAGATGTCCCACTCAAGGAGTAGGTCCCCATGTTATCCACAACTTCAGTCCAACTCGCCTGCAAATAGGAGGTTCCCATGACGCCGTCCTGGGCTGCATTGATTTGCTGGAGCAGCTCACAGGACTCAGGAAAACACTTCCTTGCATTTACCAGTTTGGTAAAGACTGTGATAAAGGTCGCAGATGACCGGCCAGATGAAGAGACACAGGATGAGGTCGGGTAGGGTCCTGAACACAGGAGCTTCTGTCCCCGTGGAGTCGGGGTGTGTCACCCTCCTGGTGTGTGGTTGTGTTTACCCACCCGGAAGCTCTGTGAACCCGCGACTGGTGGAATTTCATGGAACTTCCTCACATGGGGGCGACGGATGATGAATCCGTTTTCAGCCCCTCTCGCCTCTGGGGAGAAATGGGGGCGGGGCTGAAACGCCCAAGCTTCTAATCTAGGCTTGGTCTCTCTGGGGACCAGCCCACCCTGGAGCCACCCAGAGCCTCCACATTAGAACGAGAGATGCTTGTAGTGGCCCTGGCCTGTGCTAGGTTGTTTGGAGCATTGTCCCTTACACCAGAAAGTTGCTGGTCCAATTCCTGGTCAGGACACATACCTACATTGTGGCTTGGGTCCTCTGTCGCGGAGCTTTCCGGAGGCAGCCCATTAATGATTGTCACATCAGTGTTTCTCTCTCTCGCTCTGTCTCCCTCTTCTTCTCTGTCTCTTCCCTCGCTCCTCCTTCCTCTCTCTCTAAAATCAAAAAACATTTCCCTGGGTGAGGATTAAAAAAAAATAAAAGATGCTTGTAGCACTCTTATCATTTAGGAAATTACAAGGATATTAGGAGCTCTGTGCCAGGACCTAAGGGCAGACACTAATATATACGTTTTCTATTATTTCACATCTACAAAAGCTCTGACATATTGCCAAATATTAAAACAGGTAAGTCACAAAAGAGCAAGCCCAAATGGCCTACATAAGATGTGCATATTCTTTAGTTTCTAGGTAAAAACACATTAAAGAAAAAATAAAATGTCATTGCCTTTAGACTGAGAAAAACTAAAGCAGTAAAAATGGAAACTGTGACAGCATTTTAGAAAAATAATTGGTAAAGTTCGTTACATTTAAAAATCAATACACTCTTAGACATCCGCATCCCATCACTGGGAGTCTATTCCGAGAAGTAAAAGCACCAATACTTACAGGATAAATGTAGTGCAGTTCATAGTGGCAAGTAAGCACGCACACACACAACACACACACACACACACACACACACACACACACACACAACAGGCAGTGGTGCCTGTCCAACCACAGAGAACGATGGAATATATTCTGGTGCCTCCACACTGTGGGCTATCATGCAGCCATTAAAAAGAGTTAACTAGATTTGCTCTAGTTAATTTGAAGGTATTACATTAGGTAATGTGTGACAATAGAAAAATGCAGGAAATAGTGTGTCATATGTTCCTGTGTTTGGCAAACTCTGACATGTGTGGGAAAGGTGTTTTCCACCTTATGTTTATAAACACTGTTTATATGTGTTTCTATATGACTGTATTTACCTAGGGTAAATCCATAACATGTTGTTAACGTATGTCTCATGGGAAAGAAAGAAGGGGGAAGTGAACAAAAATAGAAGAAAAATAAACAAATAGAGAGTAGGGAAGCAAAAGCCTAGCATGTATAGTACAATACCATTCACGCTGTTTTTGAACATCTACATAAATGATTTCACAAATAAACTTTAAAATAGTAAAACATACAAAAACCAGAGGCACTTGGACACACTGTCCTTCTCATTTCTTAAAATTGTAAACACATCAGGCAAGAAACTATAACCACTTATGAAAAGACTGGATGTCCCTTGTATTTTCAAAAAAATTTTTTTGAAGATTTTATTTATTTTATGTTTTAGACAGAGGGGAAGGGAGTGAGAAAGAGAGGCAGAGAAACATCAATGTGTGGTTGCCTCTTGCATGCCCCCTACTGGGGACCTGGCCCGCAACCCACACATGTGCCCTGACTGGGGAATCGAACCAGCAACCCTTTGGTTCGCAGGCCGATGCTCAATCCACTGAGTTACACCAGCAGGGGATATTTTCAAATTGTTTGACAATAAATTACTATTTCTTTTATTGTAAGTAAAGATAATGTTATAAAATCACGGAAAATTTCTTAATACTCTCCCACCAGCATGGGGGATGGGCAAAATAGGTGACGGGGTTCGAAGGTACAAACTTCCGGTTATAAAATAAATTTCATGAGGATATAATGTACAGCATGAAGACTATACTGCATTACGTATTTGAAAGTTACTAAGAGGGTAGATCTTAAAAGTTCTCATCACAAGAAAAAGTTTTTGTAACTATGTATGATGATAGATGTTAACTAGATTTATTGTGGTGATCATGTCACAATATATACCAAAATCGAATTATTATGTTGTACACCTGAAACTAATGTTATATGTCAATTACACTTTAATTCAAAAAATAAAAATAATTAAAAGAACAAAACAAAAGCATAGGAACCATAAAAAATAACTTTTCCCCCAGATGCTTGAATGCCTCCCTCTTCCTCTTAAGATTTATTCTGGGGTTTCCAGCATCCGCCTGCCTCTCTTTTCTTGTCTCTATTGCTTCAACACTCCTCACTGAGTTCACTGATGACTTCCAGATCTCTCTGTTGTTCAGATATTAAGCAGATATGTGTTGAACGAGGAAATGCTGGGTCCCCTCGTTCCCTTCCTTGCTCCATCTTCTTCGGCTACTCAGGTTCTGCGCTCCTGCCCCACGGGCCATTTATACCTGCTGGACCTGGGTACAAGCTGCTGACTTGACCTGGGAACACTGTCTTCCTTGTGTACACCTGACTCACTTTCCAGGTTCACCTGAAACACCATTTTAGCTTCACCTGACTCCATCCAGATATGATTAGTTGCATCTAGTTCTAGTTCTATTTTCAACACACCACCCTGGCTTGTGGGAAGAAGCCCCAGTCACTGATTGAAAGGTAAATCAAGCGATAAGATGTATACATTCAACAAATCGAGCCTTTCCTGTGTGTCAGGCACCTGTCTAGATGCAGGGGCTAGAGCACTAAACAAAGTGGACCCATCTCCTTGCCCTCACAGATGAGATGGGTACTAGAGAGACCAGTGGGTAAAATAAATAAGGAACCAGTGAGGGGCCATGTGGAAGGAGAGGGGGCTCCTGGTCCAGGGACAGCAGATGCACGGACCTTGATTGCAAGGCTTGGGGACCTCATGGTGAGGGGATCCAGGAAGGACTGGAGAATCTGGGAGAACTTTATAGGGAGGGTGACATTTGAGTTGGGACTTTAAGCACAGGAAGGGTTGTTGTTTTTTTTAATTTATTTATTGATTTTAGAGAGAGTGAAACACAAACTTGTTGTTCTACTTACTTATGCATTCATTGGCTGACTCTGTATGTGCCCTGATCAGGGATCGAACCTGCAACCATGGCATATTGGGATGATGCTCTAACCAACTGAGCTACCTGGCCAGGGCTTACAAGAAGGGTTTTGATAGAGAATTGAGTCACACTGGGCAGAACGATTATAACAGCAACCAAATCTCAGAGGTGCGAAGGGGTGGGTATATTTGGGAAATGCCCGGTCTCCGGCGTGTCTGGAGCTGAATTCAGAGCATGCGAGGAACAGAGTGGGAGAAACATGGCAGGAAAGAATCAAGATGCAGATCCAGGTCTCCTGATTAGGGAGACGTCATAAGACTCTGGGAGAATCAAGAGTACAAACCACCAACCACATTCCCAAATTAACTTCCACTGATTTTCAAATCACCATCTGTCCAACTAGTTGTCAGGAAGTTGTCATCCCTGACGACTGTGCCTATGGTCCCAAGGAGAGGGGGCTTCTCCCTGGCCCCTGGCACCAGCACCTGGGGGTTTCCCTGGGCCATACAACGTAGCCCACAGCCCTCCAGGAGGAGCGAAGACTGTCCTGTACACTCACCGAATGGACAACAGAGGCTGACCATACTCAAAGCATTGGTGGGAATCCAGAGCGACTGGAACGTCCGTGCTCGGCTGACAGGGTGGAAGTTTGTACGACCACTTTGCAATACACTTTCTTAGGGTCAACCAGTGCTGAGGGTTGCACTGTCTGTGACCCAGCAATTCCACTGCTAGGTGGGTACCAAATGGAAATGTGTATATATGTATGTTCACCGAAATTCATGTCCTAGAGTGCTGATAAAAGCCTTCTTTGTAATAGACATGAACTGGACACCACCTAAGTGTTCATGAATAGCAGAATGGACGAGTAAGTCACGGGCCTTCTTACCATGTGATACTGAATAGCAATGAGAATGAACAATGACAACTACAGGCGACAACTTGGATGATTCTTGCATGCATAATGCTGAGTAAAAGAAGCCAGACGCAAATCAAACTAAACTAAGTCTAGAAATTGGGATTGTGCTCCGCTTTTTGGGGTGGCGACTAGATGCGGGCAGCAGGGCCTCTCTGAGTGGATCCAGCCCACCCCCAAGACGAGGCCTGGCTTCCTGTCAGCTATCCAGGCCAGGGCCTGGGGCAGGCATAGACATCTCAGAGAGGCTGGCTGTCTCAAATCCTGCAGCCCCCGTGGAGCCACCGCTGCCAATGCCACATGGAGCAGAGATGAGCCATTGCTGATGGGCCCGGCCTGAATTCCTGACCTGCAGAATTGTGAACCATTTAAGAAAAAGATCCTTCTTTGAAGTGACTAAGTTTTGCAAAACAGCAATAGATTACTTATCCTGGAGGGGCTACTGAGGACAGAGACCAAATCTTTCTTGTATTAGGGTGATGATCAAAATATTTAATAATATTTAATACTGTATAAGCAACATAAATAGTATTTAACAATATTATGTGTTAATATACAAATAAATAAATAATCTCAAACATTCTATTTTTTTCTCTGGGTAAATTAAACAAGATATAGCACAAATTATGTATTAAGTGATGTAGAGAATATCTCTTAATATTAACTATATTATTCATGGCTCTGAGTCTTCTTAATTCTTGTAATAATGTCAGAGTTTTTAGATATATTCAACATCTTTATTATCAAGTTTATATAAAAAATTTTTTTGGTATCTCTTACTCAGTTCTCATGATTTTATTAATTTTTGTCCATCTTTAGTCTATGGTGCTAAAACCATGCTATTTAGCACTTGTCCAGATGCTAAAATGTCATTTGGACAAGTTTCAGAATTTGATAAATGGAAAGACTTAAAAGTTTACTATAATTTTCACTTTTGTCACTCAAATAGTAAGTTCATTTTCATATCATTAAACAATCTAAAAGTTTCTCTTAGAGTTGATACTTTTATTTTTAATAACATAGCATATCTTTGTTTTTTCTTTTTTTCACTCTCTTTTCAGTTTTCCTCACTTAGCTTTATGTTTTTGATCACTTTTATCATTTCCTTGGTTAATCCAGTAGTTCTAACACTTTTTAGTCTCAAGACCTCCAACATATTTGCTGTATTAAAAATAAAAACTAAGAAATTCAAGATATATTTATTTTTAATTTATTTAAAAATAACAGAAATAAGCCCATAGTAAATTAACACAAGTAACATTATTATGAAAAATAGCTATATTCTCCAAAACAAATTTAGTGAGGAAAGTGGTTTTGCATCATCAAGGCCAATATTGACACAGTAAAAAGGGCAATTAGTGTCTTTGCGCTTTTATGAAAATAGTTTTGACCTCACAGAATGCCTGAAAGTGTCTCAGGGAACTTCGGGAGTCATCAGATCTCGTAGGACCATTGAGCTAACCTCTCAGCTTCAACAGTATTTTTGTAAAAATAAAGTAGCGACTTTTCTATTATAATATATAATATCATTTATTAAACCCAAACTTAAAAAAAAAGATTTTATTTATTTATTTTTAGAGAGAGGGAAGGGGGGGAGAAAGAGAGGGAGAAAAACGTTGATGTGAGAGAGAAATATCGATTGGTTGCCTCTCACACATTCCCTGACTAGGGAGTTAACCTGCAACCCAAGCATGTGCCCTGCTGGAAATTGAACCGGTGACCTTTTGCCTTGCGGGACAGTGCCCAACCCACTGAGCCACACTGATCAGGGCTAAGATGTGATTTCAGATGTTGTTCCTGTTTGCCCCACGTAGTCTGTAAGACCCACTAAGTGATCTTCCAAATCTTCTATTTTGCACTTTGAAAGTATTAAAATACTTTTATGTGAAATAAGAGACCTGTCATTCATTGCTCATGATAGAAATTTTACAGCCTGACTCTTAAGTTTTCCAAAAAGTTGTTGCCTCTGAGATGCGCGGCCCACACCCCCTGGGAGGAAGACGTAAAGCCCAGCTGGGTAAGAAGTACGGTCCACCTCCAGCTCTCTGCCCCTCAAGGGCCTCGGCCCCAGAGCGCTGCCTGGAATGCCCAAGGCAGGGGTAATGCAGTGCCCTCCTGGGCAGTGAGTGAGTGAACTGGACATTCTGGCTCAACGCAGGTCAACTCTGACATTTTGCTTGCAGGGGTGTGCAACCTTTGGGCGTCTCTGGGCCACACTGAAAGAAGAGTTGTCTTGGGCCACACATTAAATACATTGCGACACATAATCACAAAAAAATCTCATAAGGTTTTAAGTAAATTTATAATTTTGTGTGGGCAGGCGTCACAGCCATCCTGGGCTACTTGCAGGTCATGGGCCGTGGGTTGGACACCCCTCCTAGAGCTTTCGGCTGATGTGGCCCAGGTTTGGTCACGCCAGCATCACAGTTCTCTCTCTGCCAGTCATGCTTCCATCCCCCTCCTGTCACGATGTTGACCCCCAGTAATAATTTTGTACCCCTGTTCCTGGTAAACATCTGTTTCTGGAGAACCCACCTGGGACAGTTTTCTCATTTCAGTAGGCACGTGCTTTAGAAGAGGAAGTTTAAATCTAGCTTGCAATGTTACATTAATACTGATCATTCTTTTTCAAAGTTCTAATAAAGCCATCGTGGCTGAAGGTGTTCTATCCTTTTTAAACCATGCAATAGATTCTGTTTAAATTTTTGCATAAAAATTTTTTAAAAATTAAAATGTCTTTCAGCCCTGGCTGGTTGTGGCTCAGTGGACTGACAGCTAGCCTGCAAACCACATGGTCGCTGATTCGATTCCCAGTCAGGGCACGGAACTGGGTTGCAGGCCAGGTCTCCGTTGAGCGACGCTTGAAAGGCAACCATACACTGATGTTTCTCTCCCTTTTTTCTTCCTCCCTTCCCTTCTCCAAAAATAAGTAAATAAAATCTTTTTTAAAAAATAAAATGTTTTTCATTTTCTTTATCATCACATCAGTGAAATAGTTCTTGTAGGAGTTTTAATATTTTGGATGCTTTACTTGGGAAACTGACTCATGATGTTTTTTGAAATTTATCTCACCGATGTTTGTAAATATTCCTTATTTTGACTCTTAGCATTAACATAGCATTTTGGCCATTCCTATGAAACCTGCACTTAGCAGTTTTAACTTTTAATGATTCCAGTTTTGGGCACTGTTTATGTCTAACAGTTATAGCAATAGTAAAAATGTTACCTATATTTTTGTTTGAAATAATAAGACTGTTTCTTATTTTAGAAATGCAAATGTGATGTCAATTCTTGCACAATATCCAAAGATGTCCATTGCTGTTCTCATATAATTGTAGTATCTGGAAAATTCCTAGGCTATAGTTTATTTTTGATAAAATTTTGAAAGATTTATATTTATGATTCAGAAGATTTGTGGTTATATTTTCTAAAATGTTTAAGAAATATATCTAAACTTTGTTGTCTCTTTATTTTATGTGTTTTATTTCCATATTTTATTATAAATTCATGCATATATGAATCAAAGCTGTGCACACTAAGTCTTCACAAGAATTTCAAAGTATCAGCAGTGTAATTAAAGTAGAAAGAATGGACCCCAAATTGAAGTGATGTGGTTTGAACATAATAATAAACTGCTGATCCTCCTAACTCTCAGAATTGGAATTTGTCTTCCCTGCCCAGGAGACTCGGCTCTGAGCATTTCTCATGCTTTACTTTCACAAAGATCCTTCTATCATCAGAGCGTCCTATAGCTTTTGGCTAATCAACTAAGTATATAGTATTAAAATTTACACTGGTAATTAATTTTATCTTTCATTGCAGCTACTATTATAAAATTTACTAATTGACACTGAAACATTTCAGTAGTTTATCAACAGTCATGTTTACACACACACACACACAGTTAATGAGACAAATTAAGAACAATGAAAGTGAATCAGATTGGCAACTTTGAGTGACTTCAGAAGCAAACTAAAAATCCCCCTTGCCTCCATTCCTGAACTGAGCCTGAATTTGGCCTTTGGTAAACACTTCCTGAGTTGCCTGTCTAGGGCCTGCTTCTGGGGACCGCCACCTCTCTCCCTTCCCCTGGCACCCACAAGCTTGTCTGGGGACCAACCACAGTTAACAACTCGACTTGCCTCCTTCAACTCCAAGCCCTGGCTTCAGATGATTCTTCAGAGCACCTCCCCTAAACTGGGCCCACTGGAACGCTTTCCTTGAGAGTCTGGGTTTGAGGCTGGTCACTGTCAATGCTTTTGCCCTGTGCCATGTCAAGGCGATGTGGAGGTGAAAGAAGAAAGAATCAGGGCACAGAGGGGAGGCATCCCTCTCTGAGTCCCTGCTTCCACCGCTAGTTTGCTTTTTAGGCCTCTCTGTGAACTGAGAGGTACACCTGTATCTCTGTCTACATTCCTTTTTTGTTTTTAGCTTTATCACATTTGGTGTTTGTTATTTGCTACTGATACAGTCCTAACTAAATATTCCCTTAGCAAGGCTCCCCACACTGCCACTTCTTTTCGACAATGAGCACAAGGTCAGAACTCCTTACGTGCGCAGGCTACATACTTTATTTTTTAAAGCAATGGAATGGTGTGATCATGGGGCCCAGGCTTGGTCTGTGCATACAGGCCATAATGCAGTTCCATATTAAGGTCTTCTTGTGGCTTCTTAAAACATCTCCATAATGTCCTAGTGTGGGGTTATGATTTTGATGACATTGAATATAAACGGCTCATTTCCTAGCAGATGTGACCTTGTGGACAGGGCCAGATTATGAATTATGACCCACGACAAAAGCTCTGAGACATATATGTGCACAAATTATGCATGGGCTCAGCTGACAAAGCAGGAAGGTTGGAGTGCTGCTCCCGCAGGGTACCGAGTCCAAGGAAGTGCCTCATTGGACAGGCCGCAAAGCCAGCAGCTTCAGCTGCCTCTGGGCCGTTTGGGAGCATTCCTCCGGTGCTCCCTGGGATGTCAGCTCTGCCTGGTACTGTGTGCGAAAAGCTGCCAGACCTAGTTCAGGTGTGTTAGCCCACTCCTCGTCACTTTCCTGCCACCCCAAAATTTTATACTCATTGCTTCTGCAGAGAAAGTTTATAGGAAGTCTTAAAAATAAGACAATAGGCCCTGGCTAGGTGGCTCAGTTGGCTGGAGTGTCATCCGGTTCACCAAAGGGTTGTGGGTTTGATTCCTGGTCAGAGGTCACATGGGAAGGACACCAGGAGGCTGGGAAGCAGGGTTTCTCTTTAGAGCCCTTGAAAACATATACAATACTAAGTCTGCTTGCATAAGCATTTTTCTGGGAAGAAGTTTCTGAGTTGTTACCAGCTTCTCACAGAGGCCAAAGCACCCAAAATGTGCATGGCCCCTGCTCTACACCATATCTTCAAAGACCCTGAGCAGTACAGACAGAAGGGTGGGGGATGACCTGCAGTTTGGCAGCAAGACTTCTGGTTTTATTGCTGAACTCAAGGGGTCCACCACTTGGGGTACTCTTATTAAAATATGAGCTGTGGTTGTAGCAAGGTAGTTTTATTCACTTGCAGCATGTAAAGGAGGCAGGATTCACATTCAAAGTTCTGCCTGCAGGAAGGGAGACTTAGCCATAGCTTATAAGCACTATTTGGTCAATTACATGTTGATTATTTCTTTGCAGTTGGCTATGCTTATCAGGTTGGGCTCCTATCAATTTTATTCTGTTTAGAGTTGGCCTGCAAAATACTACGCTACATTTTACATTTTACATTTAGCAAGAATAGCATTTAGTCCTGGATGGTGTGGCTCAATGGATTGAGCACCTGCCTGCAAACCAAAAGGTTGCAGGTTCAATTCCTGTTCAGAGGGCACATGCCTGAGTTGTGGGCCAGGTCCCCACTTGGGGGCGTGCGAGAGGTAACTGATTGGAGTTTGTCTCCCTCTATTTCTCTTTCCCTTCTCATCTCTCTAAAAATAAATAAAATCGAAAAAAAAACAACAACAACCCAAACAAACAAAGAAAAAACAAAGAATAGCATAGCATTCCCTAATAATGACCCAGACCTTGAGATTTGTCCCAACAGTTTTGGAGGGCGCAGTGACCAACGGTTCTGGGAGATGCTCCTTTGCCCTCACCGATCTCTGGGCTCTACACTGAACAAACTCTTCTCTGGTCCCTCTGACAGCTGGAGTTCAAGACTCGCTTATACAAGCTGCCTCCTAGCCGATCCAGCCCAGGCCTGGTAGGCTCGAATCTTTTCCCACGCCCTCGCGGAGGCTGCAGCAGGTAAACAGAGTGGCCATAACGACGAATCCTCATTCTCTGACTCAGTGATTGCCTGGGGACCACCCGGGCGACCGGAGCCGCGCCCGAAGGGGTGCGCGCACTCCTTTTTCTGGCGGAGGGAGCGTGCCTTGCCGCGTGCGTTGTCCTACAAGTCTTGCTGACGTCGCGGAGGGCCGGCAGTCGGTGCGGGAGCGACCGGCGCGCGCGTGCGTTGGGCGCCGCCGTGAGGCCGGGAGGCGCGAGGAGAGCGCGGCCGTGTTGGTCCTAGGGCGGCGGCCGCTGAAGGAACAGCGTCCTGGGCCGAGAGGGTCGAAGCGGCCGCGAGCTGGGGATGGGGAGGACCGGATCCCTTACCTCTTCCGGGCGCGTGTGCTGCTCCGGGGGCGCACAGTGACGGCGGCGGTGCCCCTGGCCGAATTGCGCTGAGGCCGTTCGCCAGGGAGCCAGCGGCCCGCGGCGGGCCGGGCCATGAGGAGCGGCCGGGGTCGGGCCAGGGCCAGACCTTTCTCACCCCGGTTCCGCGTGGCGGCCTCTCCCCGTTTTCGCCCCGGCGCCTCGGCATGAGCGTCCGCCAGTGCCCGGGGCCGCGGCTGCCCCAGTCCGGCGGCCCGCGGGCGCGCTCCCGGCCGGCGGGCCCGGGGTGCTAATCCCGGCCACCGCGCTGCACTGCCCGCTTGCCCCGCTGTGTGCCCCGGGGGTGCGGCCATGGAGGTGGTGGGCGACTTCGAGTACAGCAAGAGGGACCTCGTGGGACACGGGGCCTTCGCCGTGGTCTTCCGGGGGCGGCACCGCCAGGTGAGCCCCGCGGGCCAGGGCGAGGCCAGGGTCTGCGGCCGCGCGAGGCCTCGGCGGCCTATCCTTTATCCCGCCCGCGCGGTCGCAGCTGGACTGGGTGGTCCTGAAACTTGGCGAAGCCCCGGGCGTCGAGGCCCCTGACTTGGCTCGCTGCCCTAGGCCTGCCAGTGACAGTGCTGCCATTGTGCGCGCTGTCAGTGTCGTGTGGTTTGTTTTGGTCGGGCGAGGTTGTTTTGGGGCCGAAGCCGCTAGGCAGTGCTCCACCTACCGACGGGCTGCCGGGGCTCTGATTTCCATTGCTTGTCCGAGCGCCTGGTAACGAGCGCTCGGAGGGACGCACCCCATCGGCGGCCAGCGGACGCTTTCACCTAAACTTACCCGAGTCCTAGAGGACTGCAGGGACCCCGCATAACTTGGGGCTCCGGCGTGGGCGGACCTTGGATTTGAACCCCTTCCCTTGGCGGCCAGGACTCGGCACCTTTGAGGTCGATAATTGCAGACCCAGGGAGAAACTGGCTGCTCTTCCGTAAGCCCGAGGCTTTCTCAAACTCCGGGGGGATCCCGTTTCCCAGCATTGGTTCCCCTGCACTCCGAGGGCCCCATACTGTTTTCACTTCCTGGGGTTACATAGGTGAGTTCCGAGTGGAAAAGGTGGTTTGGATGCTCCATTTTCCAACCCAAATCAACGTGAAGGCAGGTTTAGCTTTTTTTTTTTAATTTTTGCTGTTTCGACAATAGGGTCATACGAGGTTTTAGAATCTAAAGAATTTGGAGTCACCTCGGGAGCGAAGATAATCATACAGGGTTGGGCAGTTCTGAGTGTTGCCAAGGGGCTGGCTTTGTTGCTTATCTGATAAAGTAATAAATACTGCTTTTAATTTGTTATGAAAATAACTTAAAACTCCAGAAAAGATAGTTAAAACGCTGATTAATCCTGCCAAGCTGTCAAATCCTGTTTTCAGTTAACCGGCCTACCTTCCAGTTACCCACATTTCTCCATAACTTTAGTAGCTGTAAACTTCATTTTTCATTTAATGCTAGTTACTATGTGGTCTTCATATTATTTTTTAGTGACTTTTGTAGGACATTAGGCGTTACACTGTAATTAATGAAATCATTTTCTAGTGGTTGGAAATTCGGGTTCTTTTCATACCCCCACCCCCACCCCAGGGCTGGCTGTACATGAATTTACTAATAACATCTTTAAGCTTAATAGATTTTTTCCCTGTTGAATTATTTCTGCGAAGTAATTTCCAGGAGTAACATTATTTTTCCTTTTTCAGAAAACTGATTGGGAGGTAGCTATTAAAAGTATTAATAAAAAGAACTTGTCAAAATCACAAATACTGCTTGGGAAGGAAATTAAAATCTTAAAGGTATGTGATATTTCATATTGGATTAAAACTTATTTTAAATTAAATGATACATGATGACATACTTAGTAATTTTGGTGGTTAGAACCAAGTTTGAGAATTTTCACCTGTTGCTCTTATTTTTGCATGCTCAGTTTTTTAAAACACTGAGTACTGACTGGGAAGCTATTTTTAAAAAATAGGTGTTGGTGGCTGTCGGCAGATGCTTAGAGGGATTCTGTGAAAACTCATTTTAGCTTCTCATAATTTCTTTTCCTCTTTCCCCTGTTTATTTTGTTACTGTTTGGGAAGAGGCAGGCCCCTCTTAGGCATTATTTACCTCTTCTGTTGATCCCTTTCACGGCGCAGTTAAGTTTATGAAGAACTGAGTGCACTTGGGATCTTACTTTCCTTGTAAATCAAAGAAAATTATTCTCCTTGGAAATGGTCTTTTTAGATTACTGATAAGCAGTGTTATCCAAGTGAGATGCTTTGAGGAAGAAAAGAGTCCTATGGTCAAATAAATTGTTTACTAAATACTTCTTGGAGAGTCTCAAAGTACTTGGCTCATTAAAGAAAGTCTGAAAATTATGCAATGAAGAAACTGCTTTAGGTGTATTTAACCCAGCGTATCCCAAACTAATATGAACATGGAACCCTCATCTGACGCCAGTTTTCATCAACACTGCTATTCTGTGGATGGCGCTTTGAGCAAAGAATTATACCTCATTCTCTTTCAGGCAAATAATGTGTTTTTAAGAAGCACTTTGGAATTTTATGCTTCTGTTGCTGTTAGAAATTGTTGTTAAATTTAAAAGACCAGCAGAAAGTCTGTAGTCATACTTACTATAATGATTATTTTGTAAATGAGAGTATTTTGCTAAGTACCTTGTTAAGAGTCTAAAAATGATAGTGGTGAAAAAATATTTAGGCCCCAAGTAAATTTTTATCATGCCCATTTCTAATTCTTTAGTACGTTGAATTTTCTAATCTAGTAACAGAAGTGTAGTATACTAGAAGTAGTATAAGATGTGTGTGTATTCTTAAATTTTATTTGCATATTGAAATATATTCACATTATTAGAATAAATACAAATATTTTGAATTCTTAATTTTCTTAACAGGAACTTCAACATGAAAATATTGTAGCACTCTATGATGTTCAGGTACCTTATTTTGGATTTTTAAAAAATACTTTCATGTCTGTTAATAAGGAACTTACATTTTTTCCTATGTCATAGAAATTTAGGTAACTCAATATAAATAGAAAATTGTCTTATTGTTGAAAATATTTATAGCTTGAGTTTCATATTAATTAAGAAATTGTTTAAAATAGCATAAATAGGACAATAGGATCAAATAAACAATGTGCTGCATGAGTAAACTTTTTAACAAGTGATAATATACTGTGGGAGTAGTATTGTTTTAAAGGTCAAGTAAGAGGAATATCGATTCCAGATTTAGATAGATGATAAAAAGACTGCTGTGGACTAATAAAAAATTAGAGCTTCTTTCTTATTGCAAAATCAACATTTGCTAATTGCAGAAATATTAGAAAATAAACTAAATATAAAGGTAACTGGCCCTGGCTGGGTGGCTCAGTTAGTGGGAGCATTGTCCTGTACACCAGAAGGTTGCTGGTTCAATCCCCAGTCAGGGCACATACCTAGGCTGCGGGTTTGATTCCTGGTTGCGGTGTACTGGAGGCAACCAATCGATGTTACCCCCCACCCCCAATCAATAAAAAACATATTCTGGGGTTGAGGATTTAAAAAAAAAGGAAACTGCATATTCATATTCCAGATGTATCCGTAACTATCCCTATGGCATAATGTAGATTTGCATTTCATTTGGAGGTGGAAAAACTGGTTTCTGAAGTTATCTTTTAAGGTAACATTTCTGTATCATCAGAATTACCCTTGGAAATCCTTTTAAAAAACCCATCTTTGGAACAACTTACTGTTTCTGAGATGGGGCACCAGAGTAGTCGGCTCACAGTTAGAGGGTGTATTGTGTTTTAAAAATCCTTCTTCAAATACTGGAGTCACACTTGGCTAGTGTGGTGTTCACCCTGTGAGAGCCACAGAGACCTGGGTCTGAGGGATCAGCAGATAAAGCTCTTCTCTTTATTCTCACTGCAGAGTGGGCCAGGTTGCATGATTCATGTTATTCTATTCTTTTGTTTGCTTAGCCTAGACAGTTGAATTCCAGTAAAATAAATGGACGTGTTACGCGATTCTGCTATTATACTATATTTCTAGCCAAAATCTTTTCTGTATATACTTTGATTACTCAAATTCATTCACTTTGTAAGGCTTTGAGTGGCTACTATGTTCCAGGCATTGTTCTGAACTGACAGGAATAAAGCAGTGAGTAAAATAAAGCCCTTGCTGTCTGTGTGCTTACTTTAAGTGGGATAAGGAAAAACTGGACTGTTCTAGGTGTACTTTTTTCTTTAGATAGTGTCATTGTTCATGTCATCATATCACTTCAAAAAGTATTTAACCAAACCCATGTTGCAAGATGTTTAGGTTTTTCCCATTATAGAAAAGTGCAATGAGGATAGTACAGGGTGGGATGAAAGTAGGTTTACAATTGTTTGTATGGAAAATAATACAATAATTAATAAATAATAATGCAAGAATAAACTTAACCGTGAACCTACTTTTGCCCCACATAGGGTGTACCTTTTGAACATATCTGATTTTTTCTTTGAAAAAAGTTTCTAGAAGAGGAATTACCAGGGCAAATTGCATGCACAGTTTTAAAGTTCTTCAATTGTAGAGCGTGATTGTTCTCCAAAAAAATTGCAGTTTAAACTCCATGCACAGACTGTGTGAGTGCTGCGGGGTATATTTTATACCTGAATAAATTGGTGTAACTTGTTCCTTCATTTCAGAAATTCAAAGCAGCAGAGAAACAAAGTGGGAAAAAGTTTAAAGTCAAAACTAAATTGATCTCATGATCCCTGGTTGAAATGTCAGTTCTTCTCAGAGCTCTTCGTGTGGCTTGTCTTAGTTTCTGTTGTTAGAGGGCACCAAGTGGTACAAGTCAGTGCCCAGTACAAAAATTGTTAAATAGTATTAACTTAATTTCCCATCTTTTAAGAAGCACAGAAAATTTACTTGCAGAGTAGGTTTTGCTTTCTGAGTACTCTGTCAGGATGAAAAGTATTTTTAAGTGTTATCCTCCTTGGCTGTTGAATGAGATATAATTTCATTAGGGAGAATATATATTCAAAAACCTAATTATCACAAAGTCAGGGATTTAAAGGTGACTGTATTAAAATGTTTATTATTTTGTACATTGTACAGTACTGGAACTATTGTAATTTATAAAAGTAGTCTTAAGAAATATCAGTCAGAGGAATATAGTCTTAAGCATTTGGCTATGGAGTAAACAGCCTTGATCTAATATTTCAAATTTGTTTCCTTGATTCTGTTTATCAAGGGGTACAGTATATTTGTAGCAACTAGTACAGTAATTTTATCAATTCGAACATTATTTTTACTGGCCATCAGTTTTGAAGATCCTTCTGAAGTTTACGTATATACTTTTAAAAATTGAGAACTTTTGACATTCTTTATAAAAATTAGGTTTCAGTTTAGATGACACTTAAAAAGAAACACATTTTCCCTAATTACAAAAGTAATTTATTGCCATAGTAAATTAAACATTGTCAAAATGAGTAAATTAGAAAAGAAGTTGCAATTCCCAGAGATAACCACTGTTGGTTATATTTCTTTTAGAGTTTTCTAAATACATTTGAATCTATAGTAATTTAGGTTTTAAACCTTTCCTTGTGAGAAAATTATTAACAGTATTTTTACAGAAATGCAACTTTTTTTATTAACTTAAAGTACCTTGGAATATCTCCTTATAGGATATCTTCTTATATCAGTATGATACTGTAGGGCTAAATGATAATTTATTAAAACCAGATATGGCTATTTGCATTTTTTTTCCTATTAGAAACAGTGCTGCAGGGAAAGGTGTGTACATACATCTTTTCCTTATTTGTTTGAGTGTTCCTATAGAATAAATTGCTGGATGTGTGATTACTTTGTCAAAGATATTACCATGTTGCCTTCCAAAAGCTTGTACCAATTTATTTTGACCAATAATCACCTGTGTTTTCTTTTTCTTTTCTCTTCTTTGTCTTTGGACAATCTCTTAGGAAAAGAATACCATAAGTTTTATTTTTTATTTTGTAACTCAGTACTGCATTGACCGTCTTTATGTTTTATGTAACTTTTGGTGTTTCTTCTGTGACTTCCCTGTTGCTGTTTTGCGATGCTTTGCTGGGTTCATTTTTCTTTATGCTTTCTTCATGCTTAGTGCTTCTTGGGTCAGTTGATGCGGTGTAGGGGAGCACCGTGGTGAACACAGGGGAGATGACCCTCGCCCTTGTGGAACTCGCAGTCGTAGATTGGGGAAGGTGACGGGAAACAAGGAGTTCCTCATTCTCATTGTGCACAGCACTGCAGAGAGAACTGCAGGAGGGATTTGGAGGAAACGTGGGGTTTGGGGGGGTCAGGCCGCCCACTCTGTACTGCTAGGGAAGACTACCTGAAGAAAGGATGTTTAAATAGACTTGAGGGAATAGCAGAAGGAGGCTCGGCTCAGGTAGGTGCGAGAAGAGCATGTGAGCTAAGCTTCCCAAGCAGACGAAGCCTTCTGTGCAAAGCAGACAGGAAAGATCAGAGTCTGAGTAACTGGAGGAAGGCCAGTAGGTGGGCACGCAGGAGCGAGGGAGAGGTTCACAGGGGCTGCATGTGATCTTCAGTTGAGGCCACGGACGAGTTTCAAAAGCAGAAGAGTCATTGTGTCTCTATTATGTATCTTTGAGAATTCTGGGCATGAGATAAGTATTGTCAGTTAGGAATACTTACCTGTGTGATAGTCAATGACGTGGATAACTCTCCATGTCTTCGTGATTTTTAGCATAGTGAGGAAAAGATGATGTCATATAATAGATGGTACTGACAAAACTGAGACACCTGAGAAAAAGATAAAGTTGGATCCCCATTCTCTTATTTTCTAAAATAATCTCCAAATGAATTAAAGGCTTAAATATACAAAATATAACAATTTTAGGATAATATTTAGATGACTATGTTTAGCCCAAGAGAGAAAGATATTTTAAATCAAAATAAGAAATTCAGAAGCTCTAAAGGTAGGGACATGTAAAAACTTTGAAAACATATTTTATGGCAAATAATACCATGAACAAATTGGTAGCCATAAAAAAAGCAGACTCATACATACCATGACATAGGAATCCCAAACATCATATTGGGAAAAAGAAGTCAGCTACATACAGCTACACTTCGATTCTGTTTTGTTTCAGGAAGAGACAGTTCAGCCAGGGTGACAGGAACTGGGGCAGAAGACAGGCTGCCTCTCAGTAGCTGAGATTAAGGGCAAAGGGGCGTGAGGGAACTTTCTTGGGTGGGGAAATGGTATATAATTTGATTGAAAGGGTAGCTACATGATTGTATATATTTGTTACAACTTGTACACTTAAACTTGTCTGTTTTATGTATGTAAATTATACCATAATAAAAATACAGTTGACAAATAATAGTTTGAGAAAATATTGTTTTGTGTGGCAAACACAACAGGCTAATATCTAAAACCTATAAATTCTCTCACAAACTGATAAGGAAAAGGTAACCCAAAGAGAAAGTAAGTAAAGGATATAAATTTTTGGTTATCATAGCCATAAAAATGGCTGAAAGAGATACTATTCATGAACAAGTAGACAGGGAAGTCTAAATTAAAGTAACAGAGAGATGCTGCTGCTTACCCTCCAATTGGCAAAATTAACAAGTGCAGTTATTCCTCACAGTGGAATTGGGGAAGGAGGTGTAAGATATTCTCATGTATCACTTGCAGAAATGAAAATTATTAGAATATTTTTGGCATGCAGTTTGGTGATATTTTGTTTCCATACTCTGAAGACTATTCCCCCATGTGGCAAGCAGAGTATCCCTGGTAATGCAAGTCAGGGTCTGTCACTCCTCTCTCTGCCCAGACCACATAGCATGGTGGCTCCCCATTGATATGAATGGAGGCCAAACCCTATTATCTCCAACTCCATCTCCCTCCGTACCCCGTGCTGCTTCTGCTCCCTAACGCGGGCCCCTGGTCGCTCCTGAAGTGCCCCATGCTCCAGCCTGTGGCTTGCTTTTCCCTTTTGCCTTGGATCTTCTCCAGGTAGGCTGTGTATGCCGGTATGTTTCAACCCCTGTAGTATACGCAGCCACATTCCCAACCTTTCTTAGGTTTTTACTCAAACACTGTTTTCAATGAAGCTTTCTTTAGCCACCCTAAATACAGTCGCAGCCCCCTCGCCCACACTGTTTATCCTCCCTCCACATTTTCTTCCCTGGAAGCATCTTATCACCCTCTAACGTACTCTGTATACTTACTTGTTTTAAACGATTGTTGTCTGTCTTCTAAATCTTCCCACTTAGAAGGTAAGCTTAAAGAGAAGAGGGCATTTAACTCTGTTGGCTTGCTGTTCTGTCCTCAGTGCCTAGGGTAGCATCTTATATATAGTAGGTAGTTAAAGAATATTTGAATGAAGACATACACCTGTACCATTAGAAAGACCCTTTTACTAAGCAACCTGAATTCCCAGCATTTATCTCATAGCCATAAGAGTATGAGAATTAGGATATATGTCCAAGAATCAATGTAGCATTGCTTATAATGGCTCAATAAACAGTGAAATAGTCACACTATGAAATATTATGCAGTTACTAAAAAAGTTGTGTATATATAGTTGACTTGGAAGGATTTCTGTAGTGTATTATTAAGGAAAGCAAGATTCAGACATTTATTTATGATATTCCATTTTTTCAAAATAAAGTATATGTGTGTGTGTACATTTAACTTACAATCGTATGAGCAGAGAAAAGGTATAGAAGGGTGTGAGCCAGGCTGCTTAGAGAGGTAAAGATAAGCAAATGGGTGGAAATGGATTGCATTAAAATAAAAACCACCAACAAGCACACACTTCCTTTGGGGGGTGTGTGTACTGATAGATTCATGAAAGCATGCTCACTAGCCTTTAAGGGGGCCTTTTTTGGATGGTGAAATAAAGGTGATTTTTAAAACTTTCTTCCTTCAAAGTTTATGTATCCTAAGTTTTTGTAATAAACATTTTTTTAATAAGGAAAAAATCAATTTTTCTTTTTTGGGGCAATGGGGAGTACCCACTTTGCTTTCTTTCTGTAATCATTGGGTAATTTGTGATTATGAATTAGTATTTCATGTACTTTTATGTCAGTAACAGAGTATATATGAATACATATCTGAGTATTAGACTTAACCATTGTGGTTAGAGAAAGGAGTATTCTCTATTACAAATTAACTGGCATAGGAGTTTAGTAAACGTACATCAACTGCTGGCTGCTCTGTGGAGAATAGTCAAAAGTGGCTTTGGGGCCACCGTGTAGGAGGCTGTGGGGGCAGTGCTGGCGAGGAGAGTCCTGTGGTAAGGAGAGTCCTGGAGAGGCTGGCAAGACGTTTAGAAGGTGGGGTTTTGGAGACTCGGGCACTTGGGCTGTGAGAGGTTAAGAAGAGGGAATCAGAGTTGGTAGCTCTTCGTTGTCTGTATTAAGAAGTTTCCTTCCTCCTTTTGGTCTTATTTTGGTCTCTTTTTGATATGTGGAAGTTCTTATATAGTTAATTTATTTATCTGTTCTTTAATGACCGCCAGGTTTTATATCATGTTAAGGATTTCTCCACCCTGAGATTATAAAAATGATCCCCTGAGTTTTCTTTGGTTTCATTTATGTACTTATGATTTCATTTTTTTTTCACATTGACACCTTTGATCTCTGGAATTTATTTGTGCATATGTAAAAGAGTGATAGAGTGATTCACTTATTTTTCAGAAAGTTCTCCCAAACTTTTACTTGTTTTTGACTGTAACTGTGGAAGAGAATGATATTTTCTGTATGACTGTTAAAAAGAGGTAGGTAGGACTTAAGCAATTTGAAGAAATACGGGCAAATCAGGGTCCACTTAGGTGGGTACTTCATTATCAACTTACAAATTCATTTGAGGTCAGTGTTATGGTTAAGAGGGTGTTTTTTCCAACACCACCAAGCGATTAACCTAATTCTGACACTATCAACATGGAGGTAGCATCAGATCACACAAGTTAAGGGCTCAGTACCGTAAGACTAGCCCTCTACCCCCTTTGGACACTAATTGCCAACGTTAGGTCATTGCCAGTGCTTCTTTTGGCAGCAAGATTGACACCAAGAATGGCACCAGGTGTTAGGCCAGTGGGGTCAGACTGGACCCTGGTTCAGCAACTTGGTACTTGAATTCTGGCTAGGAAAGAATTCAGAGAGGCAAGTCTCAAGCTGTAGGGGTCTGGCAGAAGGAAGGCCTGCTTGAGTGTGGTTGGTAGAGTAATAATATGGGTGTGATAATTTATAGTTTTAATTTGAACGTTTCACCCAAAATGTCATATGGTGTGCTTGAGTGTGATGTTGTTATGTTTCAGAATCACATGCTTATGATTTTGTAATAAACAGGGGCCGTTGTTTGTGCCGGGCCCTGTGTAAGCAAAAGTTTATTTAGAAAGTCACAGGTAGAAGTGAGCAGTAGAAGAAATGGGTTCAGAAAACGAGCTACAGAGGCCAAAGAAGGGCCCTCAGAGCTGGAGCTTAGGAGAGTGGAAGGGTAGCACGCCTGGGGTGGGGATAGTTGAAGGGGGAGGGAGAAGGCCAGGGAGCTCTCCCCAGAGCGGGGAGTGTGCTGGGTCCTCTGCTCCTGAGGGCCTTTTTTATTTTTAATGTGAAATGTCTAGGATTTTATTTTATTTTTTTAGACAGAGGGGAAGGGTGGGAGAAAGAAAGAGGGGGAGAGAAACATCAATGTGTGGTTGTCTCTCACGCACCCTCTACTGGGGACCTGGCCCACAAACCAGGCACGTGCTCTGACTGGGGAATCGAGCCATCGACACTTTGGGTCACAGGCCGATGCTCAATCCACCGATCTACACCAACCTGGTCTCCTGAGGACTGTTAAGAGCAAGGATATTAGGGGAGGACCCAGGGGAGGATATCAGTAGAATATTCATCAGCTTTCCAGGTGTGTCTTTTCTGGCTCATGGTCTCCACTGATTGGTCGGCTCTAGGGGTCAGTAGTCGGTGCAGCTGGTCCTGAGGTCAGGATGGTGTTGCCGGCTGGCTTTGCTGCTAACCTGGGCCTGGAGCTGAAACACAGCCGAGGCCTAGATGTATTTGATGTGGATCAGAACTTCACTGTCCTGGGGGCTTAATGCCTAAGGGCTATTCTTCGGCCCCCTTGTTTGTTCCCTCTCCAAGGGCCTCTAACCCTTATGACTAACAACATGCCAGGCGAGGAAATGTCAGTAGTGGAGGGTTTGACCCGTATGACCAGCAATATGAAAGGTTAGAGGTCTAAACCACTTGACCAGCCATAAGCTAGGGGAGGAAAGGTCACCCTGGGGGCGAGGTCCTTGTTTCCCCACCTTTGCCCTTTGTTAGGCCCAAGGGGCTTTCTGCCCTGGTAACCTTCCCTACCAGGCCCATCATCCTGCCCTGTTCAGGTCTGTCTACTACACTTCTGACCAGCCTCTCCTTGGGATCAGTTAATTTGGTAGAGCAGCTTACAGAACTCAAAGAAGCATGTTGTATACGAGATTCAGTTTATTACTAAAGGATATCACTCAAACTGCCAGATAGAAGAGATGCGTAAGCAAGGCCTGCTTTCTGGGCATGGGATTCCTAACCTGGAAGCTCTTGGAAGCTTGTCCTTTGGGGCAATTATGGAGGCTTTATCATGCAGGCACAATTGATTAATTAATTGGCCATTGGCGATAGGACTCACCCTCCAGTCCTTTCTACTCTCAGAAGGTCAGGGAGTGGGACTCAAAGTTCCAGCCCTCTAATCACGTGGTTCCTCTAGGCAAGCAACCCCCAACTTTAGCTTTCTAAAAATCACCTCATTAACATAATAAAAGATATTACTCTCAGCACTTTGGAAATTCCAAAGGTTTTAGGAGCTCTGTGCCAGGAATGGAAGGTAGACCAAATGTGTATCTCTCATAGATTGTAACATCACAAACATATTTTGAATACCTTTGAAGACTTTAATGTAATTAGTATTATAGAGATACAAATTAAGGAAAAGGTTTTACTGCAAACCTGTGTTGGTTTGTGTCAGGTCAGGTAAACTAGAACTGTCTCACTATTGAATTTTGTATCTGTGAGTTTTTAGAGCATAATCTGAGAAGAGTCCTGGATGGAAATAAGGAAACCTAAGTGTAGAGCACTGCTTTTATATCAAACTCAATTTAGGATTTTGAGCAAAACACTTTTTTTTCTAACATCATGCCCTAAGTAATTTGGGGAAGATAATCTAATCCTGCTTACTCATAGGATGCTATGGGCTGTCTAATACCAGGCGGCCCCAAGGGGAGTAAGTTTGAGTGCTACCGTAGTGGTGTTGCATTCCTCTTTTCCTGTGAGGTGACCCCATAGGAGTAGCCTGAGGGCCATAGAACGAATTAGGAAAAGTAGCAGAGAAATGTGCGGTATGGGTCTTGAAGAGCCAGAATTTTTCATTGGATCTTGCTGTTTACTCCTTTTGTTACTTTGTAGTTCTCCGCTTCCACATGTTTGAATTCTGCTAGAGAGAGCCATCGACTCAAGTTACTTGACTTTTAAAATTCACTTGTCTTTATTATTTTTAAATCATTTTTTATTTTTAAATTACAATCAACGTACATTATTATATTAGTTTCAGGCATACATACCAGTGATTAGATGTTACATAACTTACTAAGTGATCACCCTTATAAATCTAATACCCATCTGACAAAATATGCAGTTATTAGAATATTATTGACTGTGTTCCCTGTGCTGTACTTTACATCCCCATGACTATTCTCTAACTACTAGTTTGTACTTCTTAATTCCTTCACTTTTTTCACCCGTCCCCCAAACCCTCCTCTCACCTGGCAACCATCAAAACGTTCTCTGTATGTATAAGTCTTTTTCTGTTTTGCTTTTTCATTTGTTTTTTTAGATTCAGTTGTTGATGGATATGTATTTATTGCCATTTT
The DNA here is from genome assembly GCA_004026545.1 of Mormoops blainvillei. Lineage (NCBI taxonomy): Eukaryota > Metazoa > Chordata > Mammalia > Chiroptera > Mormoopidae > Mormoops > Mormoops blainvillei. Next base: position 150,130 of record PVJD01001467.1, read on the forward strand.
ATTCATAGTTTTGATTTTTTTCTTTCTTGAAGAAGACCCTTTAACATTTTGTATAAAGGGTTTGTACTGGTAAGAAGTATTGTATAATACTGGTTTGGTGGTGGTGAACTTCTTTAGCTTTTTCTTGTCTGGGAAGCTCTCTATCTGCCCTTCCCTTCTAAATGATAGTGTTGCTGGGTAGAGTAATCTTGGTTGTAGGTCTTTGCTTTTCATCACTTTAAATATTTCTTACCAACCTCTTTGGGCCTGCATAGTTTCTGTTGAGAAATCAGCTGACAGTCTTAGGGGAGCTCCCTTGTAGGCAACTAACTGCTTTTTTCTTGATGCTTTTAAGATTCTCTTTGTCTTTAACCTTTTGCATTTTAATTATGATATTCCTGATGTGGGCCTCTTTGAGTTCATCTTGTTTGGGATTCTCTGTACTTTCTGGACTTGTATGCTTATTTCTGCCTACATAGAAACAAACACAGGGAGGCAGCTAAAATGAGGATATAAAGAAACATGGCCCAAATGAAAGAACAGAATAAAACTCCAGAAAAAGGACTAAACCAAATGGAGACAAACGATCTACTAGATGCAAAGTTAAAAACATTGGTTATCAGGATGAACTTAGAACATAAACAGCATAAAAACGGACCAGTCAGAAATGGAGAATAATTTACAGGGAATGAACAGTAGAGTAGATGAAGCCAGAAGCAAATCAGTTATTTGGAATATAATGAAGTGAAAAAAGAAAGAAAGAAAACAAACAATCAGAACAGCAAAAAGAAAAAATACCACCCCCCCCCAAAGAAAAAGAGGATAATGTAAGGAGCCTCTGGGACAACTTCAGACGTTCCAACATTTGTATCATAGGGGTGTCAGAAGGAAGAGAGAGAGAGAAGGACGCTGAAAAGCTATTCAAAAAAATGGCAGAAAACTTCCCTATCCTTATTTTTTTAAATTACAAAGTGAATAGGCCCTTACTGGGAAACAGTTCAAGTTGTCTAACAGCATAAAATGTACCTCTTCTGTTACCTCTTTTTCCTTTTTTCAGGAGAAGCCACTGTTGTGTTCCTCCCACCCCAGTGCCTCCTTGAGTTAAGAGGCTAAATGCTAGAAGCAGTAAAAATGGCATGTTGCTACGGTTTCTCCATTGGTTCCCCCTCTTCCATCATTCCTCCTTGATGAAATGGGTCTCAGTACCAGGAGAGGAATTGCTGGACAGTAGGGTATGTGCAGGCCCAATTTTAATAGCTCCTGCCAGTGTACTGGTGCACTCTCCCACCAAATGTGACAGCTCTGTGCTCCAGGGCTGTGCTAACACTTGACAGCTTTAACCGTTCTGATAAGGTATCTTCTTATGATTTTAATTAGGGTTTTCCCCGATGACTGTTGATTTGTACACCTTTTGTAAGTTTCTGAGTCATTTAAATATCTTTGATGTTCCTACGTAAGTCTCTTTCCTACTGGGTTGTCTTTTTGTTATTTATTTGTTGGAGTTCTTTATATATTGTGGGTTTGAATCCTTTGCCATATATATGTGTTTTAAATGACTTACCCAGTGTGATTTGCCTTTTACTAGCTTAATGGTTTATTTTGATGAACAGAAAGTCTTACTGTAGTCCAGTTTATTGTTTCTTTTTTTATAATGAGTGGCTTTGTGTCATACTTAACAAAGCTTTACCCATGCCAGGGTCACGAAGATATTTTCCTATGTTTTTTTCCCCCAGAGACCTTATTGGTTTTTACATTTAGCTCTGTAAGCTACCTGGAAATGATTTTTGTATGTGGCATGAGGTGAAGGGGTCAAGATTCATTTACTTTTACAGATGGGTAGCCAATTGTGTCATTTACTAAACAACATTTCTTTTTCTTTCGTACTCTAGTGTCTGTTTTGTCACGAGTTAGTAACCACATATGTGAGGGTCTATTTCTAGTCTCTTTTCTATCTCCTTAGCCTTTGTCTTACTGTTTTCCTTACTGTAGCTTTATGGTAAGTCTTGCTATCTAGTAGTATAAGTCCTCCGAGTTTTCTTTTTCTTTTTCTAGATTATATTAAGTTATTCTTGACCTTTTGCATTTCTTTCTTTTTTTTTTTAATCCTCACCTGAGGACATTTTTTCATTGCTTTTAGAGAGAGGAGGAGAGAGAGAAGCACCAGCTTGTTGTCTCCTCACACATGTCTGGACCAGGAATCATAAATGCCTGGACCCAGGGGTCTTGCTCGCCCAGACTGGCAATCAGAGCTGCAACCTAGGAATCAAACCCACAACCTTTTGGCCATGGGATGATGCTCCAACCAACTGAGCCACACTGGCAGGGCCTTTTGCACATCCACATACATTTTAGAGTTAGTCTGTTAATTTCCACATATGAATAAAACCGTCTTGGATTTTGACTGGGATTACACTGAAATGTAAGGGGAATTTTGTTGTGGAAAGGTTGTAAATTATAATTCAACTTCTTTAATGAATATGAGCCTTTTCTTTTTTAAGGTTTTATTCATTTATTTAGAGAGAAGGGAAGGGAGGGAGAAAGAAAGGGAGAGAGACGTCGACTTGAGGGCGACTCGGTCAGTTGCCTCCTTCATGCCCCCAACTGGGGACCAGACCTGCAACCCAGGTACCCCAGGGAATGAAACTGGTGACCTGCTTTTTTGGGAAGATGCCCAGCCAACTGAGCTGCACTGGCCAGGGCTTGAATATGGGCCTTTTTAAATTTTCTATTTCTTGTCAATTTTAGTAAGTTGTGCTTTTCCTTAAATTGGTTTTCAATTTGTTTATTTCATCTACATTTTGGAATACTGGCATAAAGTTATTCATAATAGTATCCTTTTTTTTTCTTTTTGGAGATTTGGTTTTTAACTTAGTTATTAAGGAGTTTGAGTAGGGAAATGATAAGATGAAATCATTATGTTTAATTTTGCTGATGGAAGTGCAGGGAGTAGTTATGGACGAGGTTTTCTTGATATCAGGGAAGGGGGTGCATACGTGCTCGGCTCTGGGAGACCCTCAGTGGCCTGGTGCACAGGCTCTACTGGCCTCGCTTCTCAGCCTGTCTGGCCCAACAAGCGTCTCTTCAGATTCTTCTCTGGGCTCCAGTGCCATTTCAGCTTCGGTCTGTTTAGGGGTGACTTGACTGGTTCATTAAAAAAATGAATATTTTTTTCTATCTTATTATTATTTATTGAATGAGTAGGGGAAACCAAGTGGTTACACATAACTCCAAATTGTGAATGCCGAAGCAGAGACTTGATTTCCTCATGTTGGGCTCTTCATGGCTGCTCAGCCTCCCCTTCAGAATTCCGAACCCCCTTCTCTCTTCGGTAGTTAGGATCAGGTGTTACTATCCTATTAAATAACACTGATTTGAGGTAATATTTTGTACTTTATACTGGAGAAGATGAAAATTTTGTTGAAAGTTGTGTTTAATGATTTCTTGGTATTTTTAGAGATGATGAGGATAGTTTTGTCTAGATTTGATCAGGTTTCATGATTAAGACTAGTTAGCAATGGAGATGACTTAACGAAAACAAAAATGTATTTTTGTTTTTATTTATGAGAAAAGTAAATAGGAATTTATTTCTCACAGACTTACTCTCCCAGTCTGCTGAGCCCTGACTCTTCTCTGCCTCCTTTCTGACTTGGGGGCGCAGGGGACCGCTGCTCAGAGGCCAGACCTGTGCAAGGCTTGCAGCCTGGCTCTGTGTCCCCAGCACAGAACTGGAGGCCTTGCTGTCCTTCTGAACCTGCATGCACCGTTGGGTCAAAGAATTGGGCATGAGACATTTCAGTTTTTTACCTAGTCGTCTGGAGAAATGAGTGAAATAATCCATTTTACATCACTGAGTCTCTTGCAGGACACGACTTAGTCCAGGTCCTGACTTGTGGCCCCCAACCCTTGGTGGGCATGGAACACCACTCAGTGGCAGCCCTTGTTTGCTCTTTGTAGCACAGAAGTGCTCTAACCCCGCTGCTGTGAGACATCCATTTTTATCTTTAATCTGTGTGAACTGATAACTTGTGTAAAATCCAATAAAAATGAATTATTATGAAAATGAAATAAAGTTTCTATAAACAGACGTTTAAAGTTTTTATTAGGTTCAGCAGACATAAAATTAATTGTTTAATTTACTTTAAACCTTTAAAAATTCTTACTTCTAATTCCTGTAGTTATTTCATTGTGATCCAGCACCAGATAATTCACTGACTGGCACTGGCCGTGAACCTCACTCTGAGGAATAATGCCCTAGACCTGCTCTCGTTCTCCCCTGTTCCTCCTTCTGTTTCCCATAGAACTCCTTATCCTTAAATTTAGGATCTCGGTGAAGCCAAGTCCTACTAGAAAGGGCTGTTTCTTGAATCGTATTTGAACAGTGGCTCAAGTTTAGCTGTAAGGAAGCCCAATTTAAAATTTAATTAACATTATAAGAATTGTTATTGAAGAATCAGCTAATCTGTCGTTGAATTGCTTGACCAGGCAACAGAACTGGAGCTATATGAATCTGAGAGACTGGGTAAAATTTCCCTAATCAGTTCCTTAAAATCAGTCTGTTACCAAGATGCAATGAAATATTTCCAAGGAAATTGCCAAAAATTCCCAGATAATGTGATTACCTCCAAATAAACATAAAAACTATAAAAATAAAAATTAAGGGTCCTGGACCATGCATTCCAGAAATCAGATTGTACCTGTTGTGTTGCTGGGGAGGATATCAAGCCACTGCCCCTGACTGGGACCTTCCAAAGCAGCATTGCTCCCCTGAGGACAAGAGGGACCTCCCTGTTTTTCAGCAGCAACAGGTGGCCCATAACCATAACCAAAAGATGAGTCTTTCTTGAGTTCTTCCCACAAACAGAACAGAACTCCTTGATGACTACTTCGGTGTCATCAAAACCTGATTTGGCTTGGAAACCAAGGTGCTTAAATCATTGTGTTGGGGATTTAAAATTCACTTGCTAATGGATTTTGTGATTTCTTTTTGCTTGTTTAGTAATGAGCAAGGATAGTATTTTTGTTAAAGTTATTTTTTAAATTTATGCTTAATTTTTTTCTAATCTAAATGATGTTTGATATTGTTTACTTTTTAGGAATTACCCAACTCTGTCTTCCTGGTGATGGAGGTAGGTGGTACACAAGCTTTTGTTTAACTTATTTCAAATTCTTTTTGATTAATATGCACTTTAAAATTAAGAGTAGATAATTATTTGAAATTTTGAATTAGTAAATTGATTCAGTGATTGAGATTCTAATAAGGAAAATAGTATTAAAAATTTTGATTCTATAACTCTTATGTTTTTCAGACTAGATTTACATTATTACAAATGAGTTTTTAATTAAAATTAACTGATAATGGATTGAATTAATCTTAAACTGGTGTCCTTATTTTAATTACTTTTTTTTTTTTTTTAATATATCAGTATTGCAATGGTGGAGACCTGGCAGATTATTTGCAAGGTAATATTTTTGTGCATCAGTGTTTGATAAAGACAGTATTGTAATCTGTTTAATTCTGATATACGCAACCTCTGCTTTCTGCACTTAATGCTTACATAGAAACGTTCAGTAAATATTTGTGTACTTGTTTAATTGTGTTCACTTTGCTGACTGATTATAGTTTCTTGTGGTTTTGTTCTCAAACTGTGCTAGTGTATAAGTACTTTGTGTGTGCCTCTCTTTGACAGTGTTTGAGAGGTGGGCCCTCTTCCCAGGAGAGAAAAAAACCATATAGATTTCTCTTCTTCAAGGGACTTTACTGGGATGCCATCAGTGAACCTTTGGCCCCTTTCATTTCTTTAAAAATAAAAGGAAAATTGTAATGGAAGAACGTGTCCAAGAATGTGTTGATTAATGTGAATATTTTATGTAAGTTAAAAAATGTTATAAGGGATTAAAGGTAACATTGAAATTGTTTCCAGGCACAGAGATAAGATTTTAGTATTAGATAGTTCTTGAAATTCTGTATCCAAAATGTGTACATGTAGGATAACAAGCATTGCATCTCTCAACAGTATTTTTTTAATGATGTTAAATGAAATAAGCATCTACTTTTACCCCTTAAAGATGCAAGGAAAATATGCAAAAATATAGTAGAAGGTTCATAACTCAGCCTATAAACAGATCATGGTAATTATTGATGAAAGCACTAAGACATCAACAGGTACTTTTTTGTGGCTGTATCCAGCCACAAACTGTCCACAAAGTGTGGACAGTTTTCAAAAGAGAAACAACATAGTAAAAATATTCAATTTCACCTAGTAATCAGGGAGTGCAGTTAAAAATGAGAGTTAACCCTGGTCTGGTGGCCCAGTGGGTTGGAGCATCTTCTCGTACACCAATGGTTTGCATGTTTGATTCCGGGTCAGGGCACAAACCTAGTGGGTTCCATCCCCTGTCGGGGCATGTGCAGGAGGCAACTGATTGATGTTTCTCTCTCTCTCTCTCCCTCTTTCTATAAAATCAATAAACATATCCTTGGATGAGGATTTTTAAAAACTGAGATTTTTAAAAATCTTTAAAATATAAACTATTGATGAATTCAAAAGCTGTGTAAAGAATAATATAAAGAACAGTGGTATTACCCACCCCCCACCCCACCCCCATTGAAGAAAAGAAATTATAAATACAATTGAAGCTCTCTGTAAGGCCTTCTGTAGTCCCATTCCTACCTTCCCCTTTAGAGATAACTATTACCCTGAACTTGGTAGTTTATTGCACATGTGTTTTTGTATTTTTCCCAATGCAGATCTTTTTTCTAATAAGTCGATTTGGTAAAAACCTTTTTTTTTCAAAACTTCATTTACTAGGAGAAATCAGGAAGACAGGAACTTTTATTTGCTACTGGTGGCAACTTCATTTACTAGGAGAAATCAGGAAGACAGGAACTTTTATTTGCTACTGGTGGCAAGGAGTTGAGGCTCGAGGACTTCTCGCTTCCCCTGCCCCTCAGCCATACTCTTGAGTAAGTGATTAGGTCAGAGCGTTTCCTGCTGGGGGCAGAATGAGGGGCACCTTGTCAGTTCAGAGCCCTCATTAGAATATCAGTTTCCTTTTCTAACAAAATTTTTATTCACTCATAGGCACTAGTAGTGGTGTGGCAGATTTAGTTAGCTTTGACAGCAACCGTGTCCATGATGCTGAACTCCGTATTTGATATTCCAGAGCAAGTGTTAGAACAGGAGACTGAAGAGTGAAGAGCTAGCTTGAATATTGAAGTCAGACAGGACAGCTGGTTTGCAGAAGTGCCACTATTTTCATTATTTAATTGGTATATGATTTTGATCAAGTTATTTAAACTCTCCCTAGACCCTAGATACTAGCCCCAGTTCTAGGTACTTCCATCATAATCACTTTTGCTGTAGACGACTTTGCTGAAAGCATTTAAGCCACAAACATTTTCATCAAATAACTGGCTGTAGGCAATTTTGCCATGAAAAAGATAAAATCATGACAAAAGGGACCTTAAAAAGGATGTAATGAAACATGAAAAATGAATAACAAAATGAAAAACACTTGTGCAATATAAAATATTTATGTGCATTTAAAATGTGTTTAAGATTCATGGCAGTATTGGGCCAATATCTGGTTTTATTTTGTGGATGGTAACTGAGTATCCGTCTTCATTCTGTGGGAAATGTGGGCTCAACTAGATGCCCCCAAAGAAAGAAACCAGGTTGGAGCATCATCATCATCACTTTAAAGAAATGCTAACTGTTTGAGACCCCACCACATCTACTTGTCACTGTATAGGTTATTATGAGGGCTGGCTACTTTTTATGTAGAATATGCAAATGGGAGTAACACCATGAACTTCATTGATGGAGTAATGAAACCAAACAATAAAAACAACAAAAAAACCCAAACTGTGAACCAGTTATTTTATCTTTTTATACAGCAAAATTACCTTATAGTCAATTAGTTTTACGACAAAAAGCTTGTGACAAATATATACTGCAAAGACACAATGGTGGAAATACCTCATACAGTCTGCCAAGTCCTTGTAGTTTCAAAATGCTTGAAAAGACATAAAATAAATTTCATTCTCAAACAGTGGTCTAGAGCTATATTGTCTAATGTGGTAGCCACTGACCTCATGGACTAGCCTGGACTGAAGTGTGCTGCTACCCAAAATACACATTGAATTTTGAGTACTTCAAAGGAAGAAAAGAATGATTATGTATATTTTTTATATATTTAAATTTTATTGATTGACTTTTTTTGAGAGACAGAGAGACATCAGTTTGTTGTTCCATTCATTTATGCATTCATTGGTTGATTCTTGTATGTGCTCTGACCAGGGATCCAACCTGCAACTGTGGTGTATTATAATGACACTCTAACCAACTGAGCTACCTGGCCAGGGCCTAATTTTTTATATTGATTACAAATTTGAATGGTAATATTTTAGATATATTACAAGTTTGATAATATTTTAGATATTTTAGATTAAATATATACTGTTAGCCCTGGCTGGTGTAGCTCAGTGGATTGAGTGTTGGCCTGTGAACCAAAGGTTCGCCGGTTCAATTCCCCAGTCAGGGCACACGCCTGGGTTGCAGGCCAGGTCCCCAGTAGGGGATGCACGGAGAGGCAACTACACATTGATGTTTCTCTCCTTCTCTTTCTCCCTCCCTTCCCCTCTGTCTAAAAATAAAATATATAAAATCTTTTCAAATATATATATACTATTAATATCACCTGTTTCTTTTCACTTTTTAGTTACATATGCAGCTCACGTTATATTTCTGTTGAGAGCACTGGTCTGGAATGTCTAAAAAAGTTTGGAGGGTCTAATGCTCTTATATCACAACATGGTTACTTAGTCCTTTTACTTGTTTTAATAAAAAAGTACCTTTCACATTTTCAAAAGATAGAAAAATTGCAAATTTAGATGAACACAAATTCTAAATTAATTAGTAAGTTGCACTTTAACGTGACTTCTAGCAGAACATGTTAAGTGGCAGCTGCAGCAGAGCACACTCTGAGTGCTAACTTTCTCAAGAGTTTATTCATTTCAGAGTTTTGATGTTGGGAATGACTCTAAAATATAATTGACTCTCGAACAATGTGGATTGAACTGCAAGGTCTACTTATACATGGATTTTTAATTATTTATTTATTTTATTTATTTTTAGAGTGAGGAGAAAGAAGGGAGAGAGTGAGAGAATCATTGATTGGTTGCCCTGGCCTGCAACCCTGGCATGTGCCCTGACCAGGAATTGAACCAGTGACCTTTTGGTCCGCAGGCTGGCACTCAGTCCACTGAGCCACACCAGCCAGGGCTGTACATGGATTTTTAAAATTATACAGTTTGCTCTCTTTATCCCGGGGGTTTGCATATGTAGATTCAAACAACTGGGTCGAAATAGTATTTTCTTTGTTTTAAATTTAAAACATTTAAAAAAAATTTTTAATTAAAGTCGACATTCAATATTATATTAGTTTCAGGTGTATAGCATAGTGGTTAGACATATATATTTCCTGAAGTGATCCCCCTGATAAGTTTAGTACCCACCTGGCACCATACAGAGTTATTACAATATCATTGACTATATTCCCTATGCTGTATTTTATGTCCCCTTGACTATTGTAACTACCAGTTTGTACTTAATCCCTTCACCTTTTTCATCTCCCCAGCCCTCTCCCATCTGGCAGCCATCAGTCTGTTCTCTGTATCTATGAGTCTGTTTCTGTTTTGTTTGTTTGTTTATTTTGTTCTTTAGATTCTGCATAGAAGTGAAATCATATGGTATTTGTCTTTCTCTATCTGACTTATTTCATTTAGCATAATACCTTCTAGGTCCATCCATATTGCAAATGGTAAGATTTTATTTTTAATGGCTGAATAATAATTCCATTGTACATGTGCCACAACTTTTTTATCCAGTTATCTATTGATGACCACTAGGTTGCTTTCATATATTGGCTATTAAAAATAACACTACAAAGAGCATAGGGATACATACTATCTTTTTAAATTAGCATTTTGGATTTTTGTGGATAAATACCCTGAAGTGCAATCACTAGATCAAAAGGTGGTTCTATTTTTAATTTTTTGAGAAACCTTCCATATTATTTTCCATAATGGCTGCGCCAATTTATAATCCCATCCACAATGTGCGAGGGTTCCCTTTTCTCCACATCTCCACCAGCACTTGTTGATTTATTGATGATAACCATTCAGACAGGTGTAAGGTGATATCTCATTGTGGTTTTAATTTGCATTTCTCTGATGATTAGTGACATTGAGCATCTTTTCACATGTCTATTTAGATTTTTTTTTTTTTTTGGTATTAAGTTGTATGTGTTCCTTATATACTTGGAATTTTAAATCCCTTATTAGCTGTCTCATTGGTGAATGTCTTCTCTCAATTGATAGGTTGTCTTTTTGTTTTGTTGATAGTTTCTTTTGCTGTGAAAACAGTCTATAGTTTGATGTAGTCCCATTTGTTTATTCCTTCTTTTGATTCTCTTGCCCAAGGGGATATATCAGAAAAAAATGTTAGTAAGAGCAATGTCAGAGGGTTTACTGCATATGTTTCATTCTAGGAGTTTTACGATTTTGGGTGGTATATTTAGGTCTTCAATCCATTTCGAAGTTGTTCTTGTATATGGTGTAACAAGGTGGTCTAATTTCATTGTTTCAAGGAGCTCCCTTGCAGGTAACTGCCTTTCTCTTCCTGCTTTTTATATTTTCTCTTTGTCTTTGCCCTACCAGGGGTGTCCCAACCTTGTGGTGTCTCTGGACCACACTTGAAGAAGAGTTGTCTTGGGCTACACATTAAGTACACTAACACACTAATACAAATACATTAATAAACACTAACAAAAACTGATGAGCCAAACTAGGTTTTAAGTAAATTTACTATTCTTTGTTGGACCGCCTTCACAGCCATCCTGGGGTGCCTGTGGCCCGCGAGCCATGGGTTGGACACCCCTGCCAGCCTTTCTGATTATGATGTGTATTTGTGTGGGCCTCTTTGGGTTCATCCTGCTTGGGACCCTCTGTACTTCTGGAGTTGTATGCCTTTTTAAATTTTTTGCAGGTTAGGGAAGTTTTCAGGCGTTACTTCCTCAGATACGCTCTCAGTCCCTCGCTGTCTCTCCACTCCTCCAGTGCCCTGTGGTGCGGTTGTTACACTGGATATTGCCCTAGAGGTCCCTTAAAGTAGCTGCATTTTAAAAAATTCTTTTTTCTCTTTGGGGTTCTGATTGGTTGTTTTTTATCTTCCGTGTCTTCCAAATGACTGATTCAGTCCCCTGCTTCCTCTAGCCTGTTGCTGAGCCCTTCCAGTGTAGACTCTGTTTCAGGTACATCCTTCACTTCTGACTGGCCCTTCCCTGCGGTCTCTGTGTTCTTTACTATGTTTACTGTTGCTCGTCGAAGGCCAACTAAGTTCCAGTCCTTTAAACTCTGTTTCTGGTAGTTCCTTGTCTGCATTTCATTTAGTTTAGTTTATTGGTTTCTGGGTGGTTGTTTTTTTTTCTGATTTCTCCTGTTCTTTCATTTGGGACATGTTTTGTTGTCTCCCCACTTTGGTTGCCTCCCTGTGTTTGTTTCTAGGTATTAGATTGCTACATCTCTCTGTCTTGGTAGAGAGGCCTTGTGTAGTGGGTTTCCTATGCGGCCCAGGGGCGCTGTCTCCCTGGTCACCTGAGTCGGGTGCTCCAGGGGTGGCCCTTGTGTAGGTTGTGTGTGCTCTTTTGTTGTAGTTCAGCCTTGCCTGCTGTTGGCACCACAGTGGGCAGGAGTGACTGACTGCGAGGATTGGCCGTGACTACAGTGTGTAGCTGCTGTGCTCATACAGTGGGATGCACCTCAGCTGGCTCTGGTGTGTGTCACGACCACCCTTAGGGTGTGCTGCTATAGAGGTGTGTGGGAGAGGCCATGCTGCGAACCAAGACCGGCTGCCGCCTGTACCTGGCCTGGGCTGCTTAGGAAAAGACACAGGGCTCACTGAGGCCACCTGCTGGCTGCCTGTGAGGCACAGCCACTGAAAGAGCCTCTGCCTGGTACCTGAGTTGTGTGAAGTGGGTCTCAGGGAGTCACCAGGGTGAGGAGAGTGGTGTTTACCAGGTTAGTACAGATTTAGATTTGGCAGCAGTGCTGTGTTTGTGGCCACTCAGAAGGCACAGGGACACCAAGGCCAGCCGTTGCCTGCCTGGGGCCTGCAGACCTTGGAGAGTGTTTTCCACAAAACCTGTAGCATAGGCTAAGGCTGGCTGCATGGCATCCGAAGGGTCTCCAGCGGTAGTTTGTTGGGTGGGGTGGGGTCTCAGGAGAATCACCGGGGTGGAGCTTGTGGTGTTCGCCAGGCCAATGCAGGTTCAGATTTGGCCCTGTGAGGGGAGGAGTCAGCACAGGAAACATGTTGCCACTTGCCTGCTCTGTGGGAGGAAGATTCAACACGGAGACCATGGTGGCTGTTCCTTCAACCCTAGCTGAAGCCACACAAATCTCCCCATATGTCTCTGGTGCCTCCTGAACTGCTGTCCCTCTGCCAGGGCCCAGGGTGAGTGCCTGCAAGCAGGTGAGTCTGTGCAGGGGCCCTGAAAAAGACACGTGGGTTTCCAGCAACCTTCCGGCTCACCTGGGCGGATGGAATCCCTGCTGATTCTTATAGCCAGATGTTGTGGTGGCTCCTCTTCCTGGCAGTGGCCTAAATGGATGATTTAAATAGGGTCATGGACATTAAATCCCACATGAAGTTTCAAGAAATTATACTTGTGACTTTTAGATTCATTGCAATAAGAAGTTTATATCTGTGTAATGACCGTATTTGAGTATTTATGTGCTAGGCCTTTATCTAAAGTCTTCACGATTGAATATGCTGTCTTGTTTGTTTGTCCCAGCAATCCAAGGTGGTTAGCCTATTTTCACCTTTTTATACATGAGGGTGTGGGCACAGAGGGATGATCTTCCAGGGTCCCACAGTAAGTAGGTGGAGGAGCTGGGATTTGGACAAAGGCACCCTAACTCCAAACCAAGCTGTTAAGCATTACAGAATCCAGCACACATATAGAAACACTGTAGTATTTACTGAATAAGGACTATCCTTAAGAATAATGTTCCTACCACCTCTTTATCATAGTGGAAACAGGTTAAAACATTTCTTCTTAAAGGTGTCTGTAGTTATGACAGATGCTGTGGCCGGGGGAGGGTGGAGTGTGGGCCAGGGCTGGGGGGGAGGGATAATGGAGGAGGAGTGGGAACAGAGGTCCTGACAGGTCTGGGTGGCAGTAATGACCAAGTGTCTCCATCCAAGGACTTCACCTTTTTCTAATTTGTGCTCATCTAATGGTTGGAATTGAATATGGACACTTATCCCAGATATTTGACTAATGTGAAGGGGAAATTATTTTGGGGTTTGTAGAGGGGAGTCACCTTCATTGAGCAGCTGCTGTATTAGGAGTAATGGACAACAGTGTGGTGATTGCTGGGGCAGGGGGGACAGGGGACTACATAGTAATGGAAAAAATACAATAAAGACAAAAAAAGGGTAATGAAAAAGGAAAGCCAAAAATGAACGCCAGTGAAAACAAAGGATGCAAAGCTAAATCAGTTCTCTTTACACCAGATTAATTAAAATTTATGAGATATCTGCTATCTCTTCATAGACTTAAATTATTAAAGTAGAAAAAGGGGAAAAAATGGGAACCCAGGTTCCTCCATGGCCTCCCTTGCAACTCAGTTCTATTGATGGTATGTGCAGATGGTATTTGATTTTGTGTGCTTAAATATTTATGTGACTCTTTTTCTCCCAGCTAAAGGAACTCTCAGTGAAGACACCATCAGAGTGTTTCTGCATCAGATCGCAGCTGCCATGCGGATTCTGCACAGCAAGGGAATAATCCACAGGGACCTCAAACCACAGAACATCTTGCTGTCCTATGCCAGTCGCAGGAAGTCCAGTGTCAGTGGTATTCGCATCAAAATAGGTCAGTGGCCATGTGTTGTTTCACACAAAAAATGTCTTTGAGACTCAGTATTTTTAGATAATTTGAGTTCAGCTTTGTTAGAATGAATGATTTTGTTGATTCACTTTGGAAATTTTTATTGAGTTCAGTGAGGTATGTGAGATGTGAACCTTTTACATTATTGACAGCATATGGTAAATTTCAGACAGGGCCCAAGGGCCCACGTTAGGAACTCTAAATATGAATCCCAGCAGGAAATCCTGCTTCTCCTCCTCAGAGGGGAGCCAAAGTGTTGCAGTTGTTGGCAGCAAATTAGTAACCCAGATTTTTTACAACTGATGGGATTTTAACATAAGAAATCTTAAAAGACCATTTAGTTCAGCCTTCTTATGTGGCAGTGTTTTTAGTTCTCAAATCTCAAAATTATTTGAAGCAGTTTATAGTGCTAGATTTAAAAAAAAACAAAACTTTTTTCTTGGTTGTTGGAAAATCATTTCTTAGCAATATTTGAAGAGATTTCTGATGTTATATGGGTTATATCTGATATCTGGAGGACAAAGACAGTTCCGTTTTCATAAGAGCTATATTAATGAATTATTTATTATAATTAGTGTTTTTCTCTAGCAAAGCTTGGTGCTTTCTCCTTTGTTACAAAACTGGCAGAGCAGTGACTTGTACAATTGGTGATTTCTACTATCTCTTAGCTTGATAAAATTGAGGTAGCTACTTTTCTCTTTGGTAAGCAGTTTTATTCAATGACCGTTAATTTCACACAGTTCTTTTGTACCCTCTTGTATCTTGAACAGTCGTGATCTGTGTTAAGTGTGAGCAAAGGTATCATTTGTTTTTCTCTTTTTTCTTTTGTGGAATAGCGGATTTTGGTTTTGCTCGTTATCTGCACAGTAACATGATGGCGGCAACACTGTGTGGGTCTCCAATGTACATGGTGAGTGAGAGTTGTCCTTGTGCATTTACAGAATTGTATGCGTTGCGGCATATGCATGATGCTTGTTTCCACACAGGGTGGGAGTTTATATAGAGTCCAAACTGTTACCTATATCACTAACATTAATTATATTACTGATAATGCTATAATCCAGACATCTTTTGCTTTGACAGAGCGGGCTACAAAAGTTAGTCATCATTGCCCATTGTTTTTTGTTGTTGTTTTTTTTAAATTAGTTATTGTGGTAGAAATGTCCTATTAAATTAAATTGAAAATAAAAATTGATGAAGTATGGTCATGCTATTCTTGTTGTGTAACATTAGGAATACTCAAAAAAACCTTTTGGGGACACCTCTTCATCTATAGGATATACTGATCTTTTGCATGTTGTCTCTGTTGACAGGATACCTGTACGTAGAGGTTTTTTTCATTGGTGTCACACTTAAAGCTGAAAAAGCTTAGTTAGCTTTCCCTTCCTGCTTTTGCAAGCACAGTGTCAGGTCTGACAGGGTAAGGCTATGGAACTTCTGGACTGATGTGAAATAGCAAGTCCAGAAACACCTTAATTCTGCAGCTTCAGAATCCTGCGAAGTAAACAAATGTACCTGTTTCAATTCTAAGTTTAATATGAGTTTATTTTCAATTAGGATTTTTTTCTTTTTTTTCTTTTAGAGAGAGAGAGAAACATTGATTTGTTTTTCCACCCATTTATGCATTCACTGGTTTATTTTTATGTGTGTCCTGACCGGGGGAATGAACCTACAACCCTGGCATAAGGGATGACACCCTGACCAACTGAGCTACCCAACTAGGGCTTCAGTTAGGATTTCATCTGATCTAAAATCAACTCTGAAATCGTGGGAATTGGTAATCAAAGTTCAAAAAAAATTCTCATTAGATTTACTTTCTTGACCATAATATTACTGCTTTATATATAAATTTTTAACTTTAATATAATTTAAAAATTATTTTGTACTTCTTAAGTATGAAGTTAGTCCAGCCTTGGACTAATAGCTTTAAAGACAGAGAGAGTGCGTGGGCTGCTTTTAAAAGGAAATTGGCCCAATAAGAAATTTACAAGAGACGATAAAAAATGTTATAACTGGAAAATAAAATTTCACTACCTTTAATATATTTACATTTCTGTTTAATGTTTGTCCTGATTGATGGTATTTGTACAGAGCAACATCTAATGAGAGGTGGGAAAATAGCTATAACAAAGCAGCATGGAAACGCCTTTGCTTTTAAGACAATTTTTAAAAAAACCTTGACCTCAGGATATGTTTACTGATTTTAGAGAGAGGAAGAGAGAAAGGGAAGGGGGGAAGTTGGGTGGGGGGTAGAGAAAGGGAGAGAAAGAAAGAAAAACACCCATGTGAGAGAAACACTGATCAGTTGCCTTCCATATATACCCTGACCAGGAATGAAACCCACAAGCTAGGTATGTACCCTGACCCAGGATCGAACCTGCAACCTTTTTTGGTGTCTGGGACAATGCACCAACCAACTGAGCCATTCAGCAGGGCAAGAGTTTTATTATTGTGTTTTGTGGTACAGTTTTTCTATTATTTTAAAAGCTTTTACATGACAGAAAAAAAGAAATAACACAGCAAACACTTGTACCTACCATCTGTATTTAACAAAGTTAACATTCTGCCATGTTTGCCTTGATCTGTGTTTTAGAAAAAAGTAAAATATTTCAGAGACACTCCAAGCTCTTATTGCACCTCTCACTTTTTCCATTTTCCACTCTTCTACTCTCATAACCTAGAAGTAATCTCTGTCCTATAATTGGTGTGTATATTTCTTTATTATTATTTTAATACTTTTTACTATATTTTATGTGTACATAATAATACATAGAAATGCTTGTTTCTACAGCTTCTTTTCAGGCAATGTAGTTTTCAAGAATTACCAGTAAATGTCAGTGTATTCATTACAGTATCATTTTGATTAGGTAAATAGCACAATGTGTCGTTTTTTGTTTTTTGTTTTAGATTTTACTTATTTCTAGAGAGCGAGGAAGGGAGCAAGGAAGAGGGAGAGAAACATTGATGTGTGAGACACATCTCTCGGTTGCCTCTCACACACCCCCAACTGGGGACCTGGCCTGCAACCCAGGCATGTGCTATGACTGGGAATTGAACCAGCAACCTTTTGGTTTGCAGGCCAGCACTCAGTCCACTGAGTCACACCAGCCAAGGCACAATGTGTTGTTTTTATTTTAGTAGTTTTGTTAGCAGTGTGACCTTTCTTGGTTAATTAACATATACGTATTGATTATGTAATGATGTAATGCATGGCTCTTGAATGTTCTCACCCGCAGGCTCCTGAGGTTATCATGTCTCAACATTATGACGCGAAGGCAGACTTGTGGAGCATAGGAACAGTAATATATCAGTGCCTAGTTGGAAAACCACCTTTTCAGGTATCCTGACTTTTTTCTTATGTGCTCAGTTTTGGGATCGTCTCATTTTGCAGTTGCCTTTATAAAATGGAGAATACTTTGAAAGCAGTGTTTTTAGTTCCTTTGTGGCTTGCTTTGATTTTGTTACAGGCAAAAACTGCTGTAGTAAGCCAGAACATTTTTTGCTTTTCCTTTTTTATCTTCCTTCCCTTTGTAGTTGGGCTGAGCATGAAGACTGTTACATGTTTTTCCAGGGTAGCAAAAACTAGTGATGGCCAGGGCTAACTATCTGGTGGAGAATGGGTGCAAATTGCAATGTCAGTGCTTCCTGCCTAGCCTGGTTTGGGGTCCTGGAATCCAGGTAGGGTCCAGGCTAGTCCAGGAATATCATGGGAAGCTGCGTCTCCAGATACCTTTTCCTGTCACTGCTGGGTGAGAACTGGTTATTCAGGCTCTACGGGAATTGTTTTGGGTCTGTCACCTCTCCTCCTTTCCCCTAACATCTTGTCAGAAGGCCCTGCAGTGTAATTGTGATGATTCCTCCTGAGTGCATGGTGCATAATTACATAGAGGTTCTTTGAATCTGAACACTGGATCAAAGTGAAATTATTTGCCCAAAATGGTATTTGAAGGATCAGTGACATGGCCAGACTAATCAGTTAATTTTCAGGTCTGGTTTATGTGTAGCTGCAGCTTCGCTAGTTCAGCAGCTCCTAGGATGAAAGTGCTGCTTGTTATTGTGGAGACTGAAAAGTGGCAGCATACCTAGTTCTCGTCCTTGAACCCTGAGGTCCTAAGGTAAAACACTCGTACACCTGATTTTACACAACAATAGGATACCTGCTGGATAGACCATGAATATTGGTTCTTAACCTTTTCTAAGTTTCAGGCCTCTCAGAGAGTCTGACCTCAGTGCCAGTATATGCAGGTTTTGCATGTCATTTCAGAGGTTTTATTAAGTTCCTGGTGGCCATCTGTGTATTTCAGCAATCCATGACTTTCAAGTTCAGAATCTGAGTTCTGTTGCAAGAGTATAAACATCAAACATGATTTGGAAATTTTGCCCATTATGTAGTAAATTAAACTTTTTTTTTTTAAACAGGCCAGTAGTCCTCAAGACTTAAGGATGTTTTATGAAAAAAACAGAAGCTTAATGCCTAGGTATGTGTTTTGTTTACACTGAGCTTTACTGTTTGTAAATACAGTGTTACTTATTTGAACTCTGTGTTTTACATATTTCCATTATTGAACTTTTTTCAGTGACAGTAATGAGAGCATTTGTTATAACAGGAAATTGGAAAATTATTAGCATATTATAGGTGCCTGTGTAGTGCTGTATTATTTATCTTTCTCTTTTATATTTAAAAGAAAAACTGTAGAAGTTACATGTATTCTGTGTGGGGAAGGGGAAGCAAACAGAATAGAGTACAGTAGAAAGTCACGTACCCTGGGTCTTGCCCTGCTGTCTAGGGATAATGAGAGTTTGCTGTGTAGCTTTCGAAATCTTTCTTGTGCAAGTTCTTTTTTACATATTTGAATGCTTATTTGTGTATATATTTATATACACTTATAGTTCATCATGCTTGCAAATTGTTCTACAACTTTTTCTGCTCTGCAGTATAGCATAGACATTGTTCAGCAACTACTGCCTTCTTTCGAATGGCTACATAGAGTCTCATAGATCAACGTATCATATTTTGTTTAACCAGATGCCTGTTCTCACTTTCAGGTTTAGTGAGGGGCAGAGAGGGAGTGTGCACACACATTTGTGCATTTCTTTAGGGTGGACTCCTAGACAACGGCCTCCAAAGTGGCGGCTCCTGTTCGCGCAGCAGAGAGGGCTCCTCTCCCCACATTTTCACCAGGGTGGGGTGTTATCACACTTAGTACCTCACAAATCGGGGAGGACAGATTAGCTATTAATTTAATTTGCATTAATCTCTTTACTAGTGAGGCTGGCTCTTTTTTGTTTGATGTTCTTTTGTAGTTTTTATTCTGTGAATTGTAATTCCTATTACTCATTTTTCAGTTACCTTGTTTGTCTTTTTCTTTATTTTTTTAAAAAAAGATTTATTTATTTATTTTTAGAGAGAGGGAGGGAGGAAGAGAAAAACATCAATGTGTGGTTGCCTCTCAAGGACCCCCTACTGGGGACTTGGCCTGCAGCCCAGGCATGTGTCCTGACTGGGGGATCAAACCAGCAATGCTGTGGTTCTCAGGCCAGCACTCAATCCACTGAGCTACACCAGCTGGGGCTATCTTTTTCTTACTGGGCTTCAGGAAGCTGTATTTATTACTCACTTGTATTTAAGCTCTGCACTTTTCCAGAAAGAATTGGAGGTGGCTCTTTTTCTAATAGAGCTCTCTGTAGCAACTCAGTGCGAGGTTGAAGCTGTGTTAAACTCAAGACTGACTGTGCTTATGAGGTGCTTTCTGTGTGTGGATGTTCAAGCCATACCACAACAGTAAGCATAGTACAGGAAGCTGCCCACATTGATGCTGTCTCCCAAAGGCAATTGCTTCATGTATTTTTTTTTTTTTCTTTAGGGAATAAGGCTTTACTCTGGTCCTCCTGGTAGGAAACGTAGTGTTTGTGAAACTGCACATCCATTTTATTTACTATATTTCTGTCAGCAGTCATGTAGTTAATAGAAACTCACCACTTGGTTATTTTTTCCCTTTCCCTCAGCATCCCCAGAGAAACATCACCGTTTTTGGCTAATCTGCTTTTGGGTTTGCTTCAGAGAAACCAAAAAGATAGAATGGATTTTGGTAAGTAATATTTTCAAATTTCACATGCTTTCTAATTTTATTTTTTTGTAGTCTGGAAAGATTTTTAAAAAAAGATACTGTTGAGATTTCAGAAGAAAATTAAAGTCAATTTCACCTTTCTTTCTGTCTTTCTGTCTCTTTTCTTTCAGTTACTTTGTAAATATTCATTGAGTTCCTGTTATGTTCTAGGTATGGGGGGTAGAGCAGTAACAAAATCCCTGTCCTCATGATGCATAAATTCTAGTGGGGGAGAGATACAAACAAGTGGTAAGCTCTAATTATGTGCCCTATCAGAAAGTGATAAGTACAGTGGGAAAAATAAAGAAGGAAGAGAAATGAGGGTGGGGAGATTAAAATGTTAAATAAAGTAATCAGTGAAGGCCTTTCTGAGGAAGTGACATTTGAGCAAAGGCTCATTGACATATGTGAGCTGGTGAGCTGTGGGGGTGTCTCTGGGCAGAACTTTCCAGGCAGAGTAAATAGCCAGTACAAAAGCTCTTGGCTGGGGACATGTCACGTAAGCAGTTGGACTTGGGCTTTTGCTTGAAGTGTGGTGGTGGCTTTTGGTTGAAGGGTTTTGAGCAGAGAACTGATATGAACTGACCGATGTTTTGGAAAGGATCAACCTGGCTGCTCGGTGAGAGCAGATTGAGGTGAGGGGCAGGAGGTGGGGGAGGAAGCAGAGAGACTAATTAGGGGACTATTGCAGCCACCAAGTGAGAGATGATACAGCCTGGACTGGGGTAACAGCAATGGAGGTGGTAAGAAATTGTTAAATTCTGGATCTTTTTGGAGGCAAAGGCCACAGCATTCCTAGATGGATTGGACGTGGGGCGTGAGAGAAAGAGAAGACTCAAAGATGATTCCCAGGATTTTCAGCCAGCGGATGCGAAAGACTGTGCTGGCAGAGCAGGCCATGGGGGCCAGATGAGGTGTTCTGGACGGACACATTGAATTTAAGGTGGCCACTTAACATCCAAGTATGACGTCAAAAGGCACCTGGATATCATGCTGGGGAAATATTTGGGAAAAGATCTGCAAAGAAGGAATGGAGGAAAGACACCTCAGGATCCTGGTAGACAAGTCCCTAATCTCAAAGAATTGGGTTTAGGAGCCAGCGAGGGCCACGTCCTTGTATGGTGACCCTTGTGAACATGTGCTCTGTGTGTAAGAATTTTGGATCCCTTTTTTTAAACTTATTTTTTATTTTTTAATCCTCTCCCGAGGATATATTTATTGATTTTAGAGAGAGAGGAGGTGGGGGGAGTTGAGAGAGAGAGATCGGTTGCCTCCAGTATGAGCCCCGACTGGGGATCAAACCTGCAATCTTTTGGCGTACGGGGTGATGCTCCAACCAACTGAGCCACCCCACCAGGGCTGGATTTCAGATCTTTACAGTGGAAGTTCATATCATTGATTTTGAATGCTGTCTTATAATGTAAGCTAAAAATTTATCACAATCTATTTTTAAATACTGTTTCATCACTTCCTATGTAATCAAAGAACTTAGAATGCTTAATATTGTAGGGATTATCCAGTATTTGAAGGTTTTGAAAGAACATTTATCCTTGAAACTATTTGGACCTCAGCTCCTCTTTGGGGACAGGGCTTAGTTTGTTAACTTGTTCTTATCAATCCTGTGTAAAAATAGAAGGACTTCAGAATGACAGACCAGAAAAGACATATAACATGTTTAATGAAAATGCTTATCAAATTAACTCTGATCTTCAAATTTTTAGATAAAAAAGTTTGATTTTTTTCTGTAGTAATAAGTATAATAATTGTAGAAATTTGCAAAAGTTTCTTCATAATTTTGGTCCGTTAATGGGTATTATAAAAATCCACACAAGCTTCTGAATAAGACAGACTGGGGTTTGAATTCTAGTCCCTTGACTTGCCAGCTCTTTGACGCTGGGAAGGAGCCATGGCCTGTGTGTGCCCTAGTTCCCTTCTCTGTGGCAGGAAGAGGGTGCCTGCAGAAGGGAGGCGAGAGTTACCGGGGGGCTGGTATGCGGGGCACTCAGGTCATTGTCCTAGTTGGTGTTCTCAGCAGACGACAGACCGGATAGTTTCTGTATCAGGGAATATATATTTTCCTAAAGTTTTGCAAAATTGGAATTAAACTTAGTTTATGTAGTTGGTAAATATTTTTATCTTTCAGCGGGAGAAATTAAATTGAGAGTTGCTCTATAACCATGAAAAATAGGGGCCATCAATGAAACAACATATTTGTGAATAATAGTTTTAAAATTAGACATATATTTTCCATGCCATAGCAGTTGATTTGGAAGATGGTTTGAGGGTCTTTGCATTCAGTCTATGCAGTTTCTTCATTTGTATCTTTTCTTTTTCATCCCTATTATGTCCTTTGTAAAGATCAGCATAAAAAATCTTACATATCAAACTACAATTTATATTATGTATATTAATTTTTGTTCCAAAAAATCTGAAGTAGAAAACTCATATTTCTCTTCAAAATTCTCCACATTTCCATTCCTTAGCAAGTGTTGTGATTGATAGATACTTTGAGGAGCTTTGGGTATTTCAGTGAAACTCATGGGATTCTTCAGAGTGGAAAATAATTTAGTCTAAACCTGAGTTAAACTTATTTCTGATTTTGTGCATATATTACCTAATAAACCTCTAGGGTGGTTTCATGCTATTGTCCTTGCCTACTCTGTGATATGTAATATTATACAAGTTGGAGACTTAATAATAAATAAGGTTATCTGTGTGGGTGTTTAAAGAAATAATGAAGTAATTTACACATACAGGAAAATAGAGTAAAATAATGAATTATCATGTAGTACTCATCTACTTATTCAGTACTTTTCTTTAATTATTAGGCTTATTGTATAGCTTCTATTTGTGGTGAATAGTGAAGAAATTAAATTAACAGTTTTTTAAAAGTTTTTTTAACAGTTTATTTTATATTGATTGACTTAGAGAGAGGAAGGGAGAACAAGAGAGAAACATTAATTTGTTGTTCCACTTATTTATGCATTCATTGGTTGATTCTTGTATGTGCCCTGACTGGGGATCAAACCCGCAACCTTGGAGTATCAGGACAGCGCTCCAACCAGCTGAGCTACCCGACCAGGGCTAAAATAGTTTTTTCTTTTAAATAGCTTTTTGAAACCAGCTGCAGGAGTACTTCTCCTCAGGTGGGCGGCTAGAATTTATTGTACACATCAGGTACTAGGTTTCCTCTGAGGACAGTGAACAAACATAGCTCAGAAGCAGGCCTAGGAAGGGCCTGGTCACACAGTGCAGCACTCCCGGGGCTGTCCGCCTGAGGACACACACACCAGAGAGCGCTGCTGCTCCAGGGGCCTGGGGCTGTGTCGTGCTGCTAGTGATGTTTTGAAAATTCACAATTATTACTTAAAATTTTTCATCGATTAAGAATTCCTTGTAATTTGATTTTTTTGATTTATAAAAATAATATGGTTTTACATTTAAAGGAAATGGAGGCAACATAAATAAGTTAATAATTATTTATGACCTCAAAGTATGTAGACTACATCGACAAGATTAACCTATTTGCTAATCAACGTCAATGTAAAGGTCGCATTCTCATTTTTCATTACAGAAACATTTTTTAGCCATCCTTTTCTTGAGCAAGTTCCAGTTAAAAAATGTGAGTACCTACTTTTTGTATTTTTACTAAAGAATGAATGCAAACTTAAGGAAAAATTAGTATTTTGTATTATAAAATTAAATTTTTATTGTGCTTCTCAAGATTTTAATGACCTACTCAAAAAAAGAGAAACCTGTAGTTAGCTGTGTTTGTTTAATTATAGTTCTGTTTTTCCTTCCAAATCCAAGTTGAAATAGTTTCTAGTAATTACTGCATTTAATAAGTAGGTGAACATAAATTTTTGGTCAACACAAAAATTCAGTAGTCTTGATAGGTTTTTGTATTAGACAAGGCATGTATTTGAACTGCTAAGTGTTGTTTTTCTTCACCCTTGTTTCTCCTTGCAGCCTGCCCAGTGCCGGTGCCCGTGTATGCCGGCTTCGTCTCTGGAAGCGCCTGTGGCAGCTCTCCCTCCTGTCGTTTTGCCTCTCCACCAGTAAGTTCTGGTTTTATTAAGTGATCTGAAAGTCTGTGCTGTTGTGTCCGTTCACATGTGAGCCTGTAAGTGCACTGTGGGTATTCTTTTTGTACAGAGTGTTTACTAGTACAGCTGAGGCTCAGGTCAAGTGGACCTGGATTTTGACCTCTGCACACACTTAGCTATGTAAGCTTCTGCAAGAAATTTTACCTTCTGGGGCTGTTTTCGTCTGAACAGTGAGTACGCTACTCTCACCTTTGCATGCCTTGAATGGTACTTGCAAAGAGTAGCTCTTACTTAAACAAATGTGGATAGGTGATTAATACATATTTATTTTATCTAAATGTCATAAACAGTTTGGATATTTATTATGCATAGAATTTCCAGTGGTGGAGGCATGAGTGACCCTTCAGTCAGATTTCACTGATTTAGATTCCTTAGTTGTGATTGCTGGCCCTGAAAGGTGGTTCCATTCCAGCCTCTTCCTCCCGCTGTGGTTCCCGAGCCATTTTCCCCATGGCTGTCTTCCTTCCAGTCCAAGTGCTTCTTCCTGATCCCGAGAACTTCCGGTCACTACTTCTTCCTCCTCTCCATCCCAGGGCGTTTCTTTCCCCTCTTCCGTACTTTTCTAGACTGACCCCCACTCCGATCTCTGTTACAGCCTCGGAGCATTGTGACCCTGACGCTTTCCTACAGGCTGAAGGTCCAAGGACTCTTGTGTCAGCTCTTGTATTTCTCAGACTAGCCTGGCAACAGGAGTTTCTTCAACTGCTGGCAGAAGGATGGGGGAGCCATAGAAGGAGGTGATTGTATGATTAGCTTGTTGAGGCTACTCAGAGGTTTCAAAGCATGGGTCTTGGGAGCCTCCACAGCCCTTGCCATATTCACTAGGACAAGTGATTTAACCTCTGAGCCTGTTTCTCGTATGTGAAGTACGTGTATTTTACCACTTCCGGGGGTTTTAAAAGGATAAGTGAGCAAAAAACCCTTATTACGCTGCTTGACACACAATAAATACTTAGGAAGTGGCAACTGCTGTTACTATTTTCCAGGGAAGCCTGACAACCCTCAGCTAATGCACATGCTAATCAGTCTGTTACAAACAGAAGAGTCTTACAACTGGAAAAACAAAACAAAACAAATCTTTTTGCACAACCTGCAGACTCAAGCCAAATACAGAAAAACAGATGGGCTAATAAGACGTACATTATAGTTCCATGAGTTTAAAGAACTGAAAACGCTGCATTTGGAGTGATGGGGATACATGTAGTGGAAGTGTATCGACATGGAAAGACTCTAGACTTTATTTGGAGCCGGCGCAGCTGGCGCAGCTGGCTGCCGTGCTGCTCACTGTGTGCCTTTGGGCCAGTCCAGCCCAGAGCCGAGCCATGGCTTCCTCATCCATAAGGCAGCCTCATAACCTTCGCTTGAAGGGCAGCATGTGGTCCTATGTGCAAGGTGCCTAACTGTAGTGAGTACCTGATAAACGGTAGCTGGTGTTGGCAAGGATCTTGTATATTTGATACAGTGCGATACATAATCTGGAAAGCAAAGCTTATGCTGGAAAAAGGAAGAACCAGAAGACTGTGTGGGAGAGGTGTGAGAGAGCAGGAATGAAGGAGCTGCGGAGTGGTTGAATAACCAAGGGGTGAGAAAGAGAGGGGCCAGTGGGAGGGACACTGAGTGGGAGATTGCTCTGGCTGGGGAGAGCCTGTCAACTTCTTTGCTGGCCAGGCAGCACTGAGGAGAGCAGAGCAGGACCCAGGCTCGGAGCTGCTGGGGAAGAGCAGGGTGGCACGCTGACCAGGGGGAGGAGGAGGCTCTTTAGATGCTAAAAATGTTAATGGGAAACCATTTTTAGAAGGCCTTTACTAAAAGCTCATGCTTAAAGTGAAAATAAAAAGGAAATCTGAAGAATAAAAGGAAAGGAAGAATGTTTCCATATAATTTCCAGTTAGTGAGACTAGAAGATGGGAATTTGATAGGCTTTTAATATAATATGCCAAAAGGAAGATGACTTCATACCTGCAGCTCCTCCTCCCTAGGGCTGGAGTAGACTCTCTCATTCAGGGTTAATACACGCAGGTGTGCACATATAACATTCTTTCTTCTTTAATACTCTCCACACAAATATCCAGCTGCTGCTTTTTGCAGAGAAATCTTTGAAAGGCAAAAAAGCAAAAACAAACCACGTCCTTAAAAAGAAAAACAAAACCATAAACCCAAATCACTCTTTTAGTTATGCTACTATCAGTTAAATACTATTTAGATAATATCTCTTCAATATCTATTTATTGGTTTCATATTGCTTATTAAATGCCTGCTTTGTGTGAGGTTCTGGTTGATACTAATGAATAATGTACCAGGTCCCTTATATTAAGGAGTTTTTAATTGTGTGGAGAAGAGGCAGGTAAACCACTCACTATCAGAAGCCTGTATGTGTATCTTTATTGACTGTGGGAATGTAGATGAGGGGCACGGAGTCCCCCTGGACGAAGGAAGGCTGCTGCGATAGCGCTTGGAGCCGGGGTGGAGGAGGAGCCAGCACTGCAGGCAGGGGGACCTTCATTCATGAGGCCCTGGCAGCCTGACCCATTGAAGTAGTGCTGCAGCCCTCCATGCCACTGAAATTGAAATTTGTTAGAATTAAGTGAAATTTAAAATTCAGTTTTTTAGTCTCTATAGCCACCTTTCAAGCACTCAATAGTCATGTTTAGCTCGTGGCTGTCACACTGGGTAGCTTAGATACAGAGCTCCTCCAGCCTTGCAGGAGGTCCTGCTGGACAGGCTTCTTTAAGCAGTTCGGTCTGGGGGATGAAGGAGCATGGTGAGGGGAAAACCAAGTTACAACCGTGGCTGGGTGGCTCAGTGGATTGAGTGCCAGCCTGCACATGCCTGGGTTGCGGCCGGATGCCTGGTTTGGGGCATGCAAGAGGCAACAGATCGATGTTTCTATCTCACATCGATGTTTCTCTCCCTCTCTTTCTCCCTCCCTTCCCTTCTCTCTAAAAATAAATAAATGAAATCTTTTTCTTTTTTTTTAAGATTTCATTTATTTATTTTTAGAGAGAAGGGAAGGGAGGAAAAAGAGAGGGAGAGAAACATCAATGTGTGATTGCCTCTCGAGTGCCCCGCACTGGGGACCTGGCCTGCAACCCAAGCTTGTGTCCTGACTGGGGAATCGAACCGGCAACCTTTTGATTTGCAGGCCGGCACTCAGTCCACTGAGCTACACCAACCAGGGCTAAATAAATAAAATCTTTTTTTTTTAAAGTAAGTTACAGAGGGAGGGAGAAGCTGAATCTTGAAAGAAGTTGGGTGTTGAGCAAAGGAATTCAAATTTTATCTTAAAAGCTGTGTTGAGCTATTTGAATGATTTTAAGCTGAGGCACAATGTGATCCACTGTGTGTTTTAGCTAGCTTCTTCTAAAGGCAGGTTGGGGAACTAGACTGGAGACGAGTGGAGTCTCTCTTCTAGAGGAAAGAAAACAACCCGAGATGGTTGCGGCTGTGTGTGTGTGTTTGAAAAATGAAGGTCTGACCTAAGACAGCAGTAGGAAGAGGAAAAAGCGGGTGGGAAGCAGGTGAGAGAAAGGTAAAGAGCTTGCAGAGAGCTTGGAGACTGCATGAACTTGGGACTTACGGAAGAGGGAGATCTTACAGGCAGCAGATGAATGGATGATGGGGAAGGCACTAGTGAGGAAGCGTGGGGAGCCAGGCCTTGGCATGTAAGGTGCTGAGCTCGCACTGGGCAGGCCAGGCACGAGGCCAGGGCTCTTCAGAGAGGGCCTGCGCTGCCAAGGCGTCGCCACACAAGTGGTAGTTGAAGGGAGGGTGAGAATGGTCTCTGGGGTGAGCACAAAAAATGTGAGGAGGAGAGGACCAGAGTGGGTTCTTGGGGGAGCTCCATATTCTAGTCCTTTCCTTTAAGGGTCAGATGAGAAGCAGGCACCCACAAAAGAGAAGTAGGAGGGAAAGCAAGAGAGCAGGGTCACTGAAGGAAAGGATAGAGTATCAAAAAAGAATGGTCAACAGTTCAGCTGCAGGGGAGAATTCAGGGAAGTTAAGGAACAGAGGAAATATCCACAGGACTTGGCAACAGAAGTTACTGGTAATTTTAATAAAGGCAGTTTTACTGGAGTATTGAAGGTAGAAAGTGGATTATGGTTGGTTAAGGGATACGTGAGAAGTGAGGAAGTTGAGTCAGTGAAGATTGATAATTTCAAGAAATGTTGTTAAGAGAAGATGGTAATTGGGAGAACTGCAGGGATTTGAGATGTGAGAAAGTAAAACATGTTCGTGTACAGAGGGGAAAAGTCAGTAAAGGGGAGAGGGTGAGAGTGTCTGGACCTAGGACCTTGAAGAGGTAGGGAGAATGGAGTTAGAACACAGGCGGAGAGACTAGCGTTGGGTGCAGGAGAAACTTCTCTTTCACCAAGATGGTTGTGGACATAGATGATTCTGTAAATAGCAGAGGAAGGAATTCAGAGAGGTTTCTGCCTCAACCATTGCAAAGAAGTTGTGGACATACTTGGAATCACATCTCCACTCGACTGCTTTTTAGTTGTGTGATCTTCAGCAAATCCTCATCTTCTGAGTTTTGTTTATTTAGAAGTGAAATGGATTTCCTACTGGCACCAAAGTGAAGTGATGCATGCCGAGCTTTCAACAGTGCCCAGCCCATGGCTGATGTTCAGTAAAGTTTGTCCTTCTGCCTTCCCTTCCTTGGGACATGAGCTCTCTTTAAAAGTAATGAGATTTTATGCCATGTGTGTATCACGCACACCAAGATTTGCGACTGGTTTCATTGCACGGTAACATGCAGGGAAGCAGCAGCGATGAACTAGGTGTTTGAGACTTGGGCTTAAGGAGCATTATGTAGTGCTTTTTCTTTTCTTAAATAGAAACAAAGGTTAAACTTAATGGGAGTTTAACACAATACATAGTAAGTTATGAAGTTCATTGTTTTAGAGAACCATTGTACAATCAAATCAACACATTCAGTTAGAGTTGTCACTAGAGTCCTTGAACTAGGCAAGTTCCAAAAGATAAATAGCTACTTATACCAAAGTTATTTGTTTAAATATATTTATATGTTTTTCTTCCCTTTCTGTCCCGTCTCCCACAGACTACTTCTCCCCCTAACAAAAGAAAAACAAAAAGAATACACCCACACTTTTAAAGTTTTCCAAAACTTCCTGTGAGTGTAAATAAATCTCTAGGCTTAAATGCAGTTATCCTTATAGATTTGCTTACTTTTTTACATAATATAATCTCTTGCTTTCCCATTTATAATGTTTTCTTCATTAGAGAGTTAAAACTTTGTGTACTTGCAAGATGCCATTCAAGCCCTTAGACATTTTGTTTCGGTCACTGTGGGAACAGTTACTGAGCATCTGCTGTGTTAGGCCACGAGCTGAAGCTGGGGTGCTGGGATGGCACAGACTCTCCTCAGAGATCTGGGGAGAGGCCTGCGGGTATTGTGTGTGTGATGAGTGCTGTGGTAGATTTTTAAGGATCACTTTTGGAAAACATTTAAGAAGTTTTTGTGCAAAGATTTGAAACTACTTTTCTAAGGGAAAGCTTTCCAAAGAGATTTTTTGAAATTTTAGATGGAATTTAACTTTATGCCCACTTTTATGAAAAAAAAATTCTTTAGTCTAATGGCTATTCTGACTGTACTTCTTAGGCCAGTTTTAATTTTATGTTGTTAATTTTAGTCCCTTGCAGATATGCAGCATATTCAGGAAGAAAACTTATCCTCCCCACCATTGGGTCCTCCCAACTACCTACAAGTGTCCAAAGACTCTGCCAGTACTAGTAGCAAGAACTCCTCTTGTGACACGGATGACTTTGTTTTGGTTCCACACAACATCTCGTCAGACCACTCATGTGAGAATCTTTTCTGCTTGTACACATTCTGTTTCTTAATTTACTAGACTAGCAATTTTTTTAACCTTTATGTTATGCTTTTTTGTGTAGGACATTTTCAAATGGGCACTTTATTTAGTTACTTGACTTCCCAATGTTATGTACCTACTTTTCTAAAACCTGCTCCATCATCTTCCATAAAACAGTAACTTTGGATTCTGAAGGTAGATGAAAACTTTATAGGAAATAATCTCAGATTCTGTGTGTATCTAAAGAAATAGAGAAGCTAGCAGAACGAGAGAAATGAAATTTAAGGAAAGGAATTAAAGGAATTTTTCCTCTTTTGGGAAAACACCAAAGTGTCAAAGGAGTCTTGAAACCATCTGGATTTCCTTCAGAAAATAATGGCGTAAGTTTAGAAATGAACTTCATAAATATATAGGAAGATTTTTTTGCAAAGGGAGATGAATCTGTTACAGACCCTACCTATACTGTTGTGGAACAGCTGTGGGATTCAATTGCCCGCCGCCAAGAAGCGTGTCTCCCGATGCAAGAGTTGGGTGAAAAAGAAAATGGGTTGTTTATTTAAAGGTTATACAGATTTAGAATAATGGCAGATTTCTGCTGTTAAGTCCCACTCCCTGGCAAACCAGGCTAGTTTCAAAATAACACCACTCAGAGCTGCTGTTCTTCAGAAAAGCAGAAGTCTGCAACTCTGCATCCCCGTCCCAGTTCAGCTCCAAGCCTCCCTCAGGAATCCGGGTGGCCAGGCAGAGGCCGCAGCTCTGTGGGCTCCGCCCCCGTCCTCTCCAGGCCGCCTTCCAGGCCGACCTCTTGGGGACTCACGGACCTCAGACCTCCCAGCAGACCTCCTCTCTCGCTGCAGACCTCATGGCGTGTGCTCGTGCTCTCTCTAGCGCACACCGTGTGTGTGTGTGTCTGTCTGTCTGTCTGTCTCTCCCTCTCTCCCCACCTCTCTCCCTCTCTCTCTCCCTCCCCTTCTCTCCCTCCCTGCTTCTCTCTCCCTCACTTTCTCCCCCACCCACCCAAATTTAAATGCTCAGCCTGGAACTTCCTGTGACCGCATATCTGGCCCTTCCTGTGGCATGTTAGCATCTGCCATTTTCACCAGTTCCCCAGTGTCTTTTAGACTCTTTTAGCTGCCATCTTCAGTCAGCACAAAAGTTCCTGGTGACACAGGGGCATCCAGGGTGGGCATCTACCTCTCCCCTCCATGTCACAAGTTCCTGAATGTTCTCAGTCGGTACACAAGTTGCCCGGGGTGGGGCAACCTTCTTCCCTTCAGGAAGGCATGACCATTAACTTGCCATTGTCACGCAAAGTATCCTAAACTCTGTACCATCCGCTCTCCCCTTCCCCTAGTCCTGCCTGAAGACAGGATTGTGGGCGCTGTTCCCCTGTGTTCAGGGGACTCGTGCTCTGCACCCTGTTATAAATCCAAGCTGACTGAATAGTATATACCTATTTATGTAGTCTGTTTCTTCATGGGTGAGTTTTGGCAAAATCTGTATTTCCCAGAATTGGTCCATTTCATCTAGGTTATCAAATCTGTGGGCACAGAGTTGTTCATAGTAATTCTTTATTATCTGTTTTCCTCATCCCCCTATTATCTACCTTTAATTTCAGTGGGATCTGTGGTCATGTCCCCTCTTTCATTACTGATACTACAATTTGTGTCCTTTGTTTTTTCTTGGTTAGCTTAGCTAGAAGTTTATCCATTTTCCCAGTCTTTTCAAAGAACTAACTTTTGGTTTTGTTGATTGTATTGATTTCCTGTTTTCAGTTTCATTGGTTTCTGCTCTAATTAGTATTATTTCTTTTATTCCACTTACTTTGGATTTAATTTGCTCTTTTTCTAGTTTCTGAAGGTGGAAACTTAGATTATTGAATTTAGATCTTTTTTGTTTTCTAATATGTGCATTTAATGCTATAAATTTCTTTTCAAGCCACTGCTTTCACTACTTCCCAAAAATTTTGATAAGTTGTGTTTTCATTTTCATTTACTTCAAAATATTTTTACATCTCTCTTCAAGTTTGTTCTTTGACCCATGAGTTATTTAGAAGTGTGTTGTTTAACTTCCACGTATTTTAGGATTTTACAGTTATCTTTCTGTTACCGATTTCTAGTTTCATTCCATGGTGGTCTGAGAGCAGACATTGCATGATTTTTATTCTTTTAAATTTGTTAAGGTATGTTTTTATGATCCAGTCTGTAGTCTGTCTTGGTCAGTGTTCTATGAGAGCTTGAAAAAACTGTGTGTTCTATTATTGCTGGATGCAGTAGTCTGTAGATGTCAGTCATGTGGAGGTGATTGACAATGTTACTGAGTTCAACTCTGAATCAGTAAGATTTTCTGTCTACTGGATCTGTCAGTTTTCAAGGGAGGGTTGTTGAAGTCTCCACCTATAATTGTGGATTCATCTATTTTCTCCTTGTATCTATCAGTTTTTGCCTTATATGGTTTGACTCTGTTGTTACGAGAATGCATGTTACAAATTGTTGTATCTCTTTGGAGAATTTATATTTATGTAAATATGATTTTATCATTATGTAATAACCTTCTTTATCTCCGATAGTTTTTCTCAGTTTGAAGTCTGCTGTCTGAAATTAATATAGCTACTTCTTTCTTTTGATTAGTGTTAACATGGTTCATTTTTTTCCATCCATTTACTTTTATTTATGTTTTAATCCTCATCCGAGGATACGTTAATTGATTTTAGAGAAGAAAGGAGAGGAAGAGAGAGAGAGAGAGAAACATCGATAGGTTGTGCTCTTACTGGGGATCAAACCTGCAGCCTAGGTATGTGCCCTGACTTTTCGATGTATGGGATGATACTACAGCCAACTGAGCCAGCTGGCCAGGGCCCCCATCCATTTACTTTTAATTTATGTATCTCTTTATGTTTTCATGTGAGTTTCTTGTATGTTTGATACACTCTGAAATCTCTCTTAATTAGTGCATTTAGACCATTGATATTAAAAATGATTATTGATAGAGTTAGATTAATATTTATCACATTTGTTACCTTTTTCTGTTTGTTGTCCTTGTTCTTTGTTTCTGTTGTCTCCCACTTTTTTCTGTCTTTTGTTGTTTTAATTGAGTTTAATTATGATTTCATTTTCTTACTGTTCTTAACACATCAATTATACTTAAAAAAATTTTTTTTAGTGGTTGCCCTTGAGTTTGAAGTATATTTAATAATAATTCAAGTCCACTTTTCAAATAATGCTATGGGTAGTGGGAGTTTACTTTATAATACAAAATAATCCTCATTCCTTCCTCCTGCCCTTTGTATCATTGTGGTCATTCATTTTGCTTGTGTAAGCATTTGTAAGCCTATATACATATGTACACATAAGATATATACAAGGATATGTAATGGAATACATTACATTGTTGCTATTATTATTTTGAACAAACTGTTACCTGTTAGATCATGTAAAAATAAGAAAAATGAAAGTTTTTATTTTACCTTCACTTATTCCTTCTTTGGTGCTCTTCTCTCTTTGTAGATCCAGTTTCCTGACTTCTATTATTTTCCTTTTCTCTAAAGAACTTTTAACATTTTTTGCAAGGCAGATCATTCCCTCAATTTTTATTTGAGAAAGTCTTTATTATTTTCCTTCACTTTGAAGGATAATTTTGTAGGGTACAGAATTTCAGTTGGTGATTTATTTCTCTCAAATCTTTAAATATTTCACTCTACTCTCTCCTTGCTTGAATCAACGTAAGAAACATTCAAATCTGTAGAGAATTTTTGTGAGTTTATTTGAGACAACCTGACAACAATCTCAAGGAAGCAAAACCTCAATGGATTAAGACAGCGCTTTGGGAAATGAGAGTTTTGCGCATTATTTTATACATTACAATCAAAAGAGGAGGCATAAAGCGGGGTTACATGAAATCCATTGGTGATAGATTGTGGGGGGGAGCGCGGAACAAAGCCGGGAAACCTCTGGGATAGGATAAAAAGATAAAAGGGAAGGACACATACTTCTTTTACATACTTAACAGTCAGCAATTAACATGAGAACAGTGGCAATGAGGAGATTTGTGGCCTCTGCTCTCCTGTGGTGGTTGTGCCCCAGGCATTTGGAAAAAGGGATGTTATCTAACATTCCAAAGGTCTGTTATAATAGACATAAAAAGACTATAGACAGGCTCAGTTAAGGTAAAGATTGACTTTTGTCATGAAGAGTCTAGCCTAGCATGCGACTACCTGCCATGAACTACTTTTTAGTAAGTTTTCATTTCAGACCATCCTTTGTGGTTACTTTAGGTCTCTGAGTTTGTAAGACCACCACGCTGGCCTCCCCTGAGCTCGTCAGATTGACTGTGTGGTCCCTTTTTGTCCAGACTGAGGAGAGGGAAGATGGAATTTTTAATCTTTGTTCTTTTATAGATATAGTGTTCTTTTCCGCTGGCATCTTGCAGGAATTTTTCATTTTTGATTTCCTGTAATTTGAACATGTTATGCCTAGGGGTACAGTCATGTGCCATGTTATGACGATGTTTTTAAGTCAGTGACAGACCACATATACAAAGGTGGGCCCATAAGATTTCAATGGATCTGAAAAATTTCTGTTGCCTGGTGATGTCTTAGCTTTATAACATCTTAGAGCAGCACATTAAACAAATATTTGCCATTGTGTTATAATTGCCTAGCAGAGTGTCCAACCTTTTGGCGTCTCTGGGCCATACTGGAAGAAGAGCTGTCTTGGCCCACACATTAAATACCCAAACCCCGATGAAAACTGATGAGCAAAAAAAAAAAAAAGGTTTTAAGTAAATTTACAATTTTGTGTTGGGCCACATTCATAGCCATTGCGGACCACATGCGGCCCACAGGCTGCAGGTTGGGCACCCCAGGTACAGTGTTCAGTACAGTAATCCGCTGTACCGATTTGTATGTAGGAGCTGTAGGGAAACAGAATTTGTCACCTCCAGTGTGTCTGTTTCACATAAGGATTATTTTAGGCTGGTTAATCTTAAGAAATAACAGGCATAGGAAAAGCTCTGAAAACCAATAGAAGTTACCCTTTATGAAAGATATTTACCTTTGTAAAGGAGGTGCCCATTGTAAGAGTGTTAGAAAGAGGGGATGACCTTATTTCTACAAACTTATCAATGCAGAAGACAGAGGACTTAAATGTGCTCAACAACCTTACTCTTTTTGACTTTGCTTTTCCTGATAACCTCCAATAACTGACTCACCTCACCCCCCACTCCCAATTTTCTTTTGTCTTCAGCTGAAGATGGTATTTAAGGCGATGGCTTCAGCCATTTTGTTGAGTTACTCAGTTTTCCTGCATCTCTTCCATGTATACAAGAGGTAGACATGTTATTAAACCATTGTTTTTCTCCCGTTTACCTGTCTTTAATTACAGAGATGTCTTACCGTGAACCCAGAGGGCTAGAGGGAAAATTATTTTTCATCTTCTACAGAGCAATAGGATATACCATGTAGCCTAGGTGTGTAGTGGGCTACACCATCTAGGTTTTGTATGTGCACTCTGTGATGCTCCCACAAAGATGAAATGGCCTATCGATGCATCTGTTAGAATTGTTAAGTGATGCATGACTGTAGCTGCGTTAGACGTTTATCCACTTGGTGTTCTCTGAGCTTTTGGATTTGTGACATGGTGTCTGACATTATTGTTTCAGATACTTGCTTCTGTTCGTTTCTTTCTTTCTCTTCCTTTTGGTAATCTCATTACACATATGTTACACCTTTTGTAGTTGTCTCTCAGACCTTGAATATTCTGTTCTTTTTTTAAAGTCTTTGTTCTCTTTGTTTTTTGGTTAATGAGGATTCTGTTAATATATTCTCTACCTCAGAGATTCTTTCACCCGCTGTGTCCAGTCTCCTAATAAGCTCATCAAAGGCATTCTTCATTTCTGTTACAGAGTTTTGTTTGTTTTTATCTCTTGCCTATTTAGTTATTTCTTAGGATTTCTATTTCTCTGCTTGTATTGCCTCTCTGTTTTTGCATGCTGTCTACTTTTTCCATTAAAGCCTTTAGCATGTTAATGATGTTTTAAACCCTGCTCTGATAACTTTAACATCCCTGCCATGTCTGGTTCTAATGCTTTCTCTGTTTCTTCAAAGTGTGTTTTGCCTTTTGGTATGCCTTGTAATTTTTTTTCTTGTTACCTACACATGCTGTACCAGGTGAAAGGAACTGGTGTAAATAGGCCTTCAGAGCTGTGGTGGGGAGGGTGGGGGAGGGGCATCATTCCATAGGCCTGTGAACTGGTCTCAGCCTCTGAGTGAGCCTCTGGTCTTAGCTCTTTGGCTGCATTGGGTGAAACTGGATGGCTAGAGGGACTGGACTTGGATTTTTCCCTTCCCCCAGGTCAATTAGGCTCTGAGCTTTACCTGAGCAGATTAATTTGGCCTTGTTAAGATCAGAATGCTCTGACTTAATGTTTCCATTTCCCTCTCCCAGCTGGAAACAGGTAGGTATTTTTCTCTGATATTTACTGTGGGAACCTGATAGAGCTCCTGGAGGTCTATCTGACAATACTGTGAGCCCTACTCTGACTGGGTCCTCCTGGAATTTATTATAATTCTTAGATTCGTCTGCACTGGAACCTCCAGCAAATTGTCAATTTTCTGTCCTGAAAAGCCAGGCTTTTCTGTCCTGGCTCTGATTTCCATTGAGGTTTCTGCTGGGAGTCTTTTCTCAGGTAAGCTGGAGCTCCCTGTATCTGCCTGTCTTTCCAGTCATGGGGGTGCGATTTGCTGTGTCCTCCCCTCTTTTTTGGATCCAAGAAGAGTTGTTGATTTTTCAGCCTGTTCAGCTTTTTACCTGTTAGGATGGAATGATAACCTTTAAGCTTCTTACCAGATATGGGAAGAACCCATGTAAGATATTTAAAACATCCATACAACTTAAAAGTGATAATGTAATAGATACCTGAATACCCTTCTCTGATTTTCTTTGTTTTTTTTGTCTGATTTTCTTTTTGTATTACTACTCTGCATTTTTAAGGAAATTTCCTTAATGTTTTCTTCTAACTGTCCTATTGAGTTTTTCATTTATACTCTCATATTTTGAATTTTTATAAGCTCTTTTTCCCCCCCTCTGAATAGTATTGTTCTTACTTCAGGGTGCAATATTTTGTTTTATCTCTGAGGTCGTTAATTATATATGTATATATTTTAACTTTTCCTTAAAAAAATATTTTAGTTCTTTCCCCCGTTTTGTTTTGGAGTCTGGTTTTCATATTCTTTCTTTCCTTGGATATTCGGTGATCGTTGTATGCTTATAATCAAGAGTGGACAACTAAAACGTTGGAAGGCTCTGTATGTAGTGGGTCTTAGGAACATCAAGCCTCTACACTGGGTGATAACTGCTGTCATTGCCTTGGACTGCTTCCTTTTGGGGGTGCTTCTCAGATCCCCCAGAGAACACTCAGCCAGTCTCCTGCCTAAAGAGTATATACCTGATAGCATGTAGGGGAGCCAAACCGGACAAGAAAGCCGGAGGGCTCAGTAGTCAGTGTGTAGAATTTCACTTACTGCCACTATTCCCCCAGCCATCCCTTGGGATGTCCCACTGCTTCCTCTATGCTTCCTCTCTGCCGGGTGTGCTGCAGACTGGAGGGCCTGTGTTCTATTCTGTCCCAAGGAAAGACAGCTAGGCTTTTCCTGCGTATAAGTCGGTACTTCTGGACTTTCCTCCTGCTGGCTAAGGATTGTTTCTTCTTGGGTCTGTTAGGTCAAGTACCACTTATATTAACCTTTTAGCTTCCACATTTTTGTGGCTGTTGACTTTTCTGTTCTTTTGCCCTTGTGAGTTTAGGCTCTTTTCTCTACTCTCTTTCCCAGTAGACTCAAAATAACAATATGATTACTAAAAAAATGTTGAAAACATTCTGTGAGCCTTTTTGTCCTCAGGATAATTTCATTAGAATGTCCTATTAAATTACTGCATTTAAAGTCCCTTGAAATAACTCATTTTGGTGACTATGCTATCTTTGCTTCGTTTTACTTTTGATTTCTAGGGATTGTTCTTTTTTTAATTTAATTTTAAAAATTAAATGGTTTTAAGCATGATTACTCACTCAGAGCTACCCAGTGAAGTACAGTTAATGAAATCTAGCTTTTGTCCCTGCCCCACTCACCCTGTTTCCTCCGTTAGGCAGTAGGCAGTAGGCAACTAGGCAACGAGGGTCTGTAAAACAGACCGCTTCCAACCCCCCTCCCCCACCCCGTTCCTCACTCTGTTCTTGTTCACCCCCCTTGTTCTCATTCATTTTCCTTATACGTCTTCCCACTGCCTGACATTAGCACCTTCTTTCACTTCTAGACTATAAGCTTCAGAAGAGCAGGGACTTCAGATGTGTCAAAATAGATGCATTTCCCAGTGCCCAGTTAGGGCCACTCAAAGGAGTATTTGTGATTGTTTTCTTCCATTTTTGAGCATAGGTTAGCAGAATAGTTTATCTTTTGAAATTTATATTATTTGGTCAACACTGATATCATCTCAACACATACTAATTATATCTTTAGTGCCATTTAAAATCACACTGTCAATGTGGGTATAATAGTGACAAAGAATAGGGGCCCCTGCCCTCTGAACTGTGCTCTGTTCCCGTAAGTGGGTGACTGAGGAGTAGGTGACCTGTGGTAGGTGCTGCTGTGCCTGGAGGCCCCAGCCGCCATGACATATTGTTCAACACTCCTTGCAAGACCCGAGGGTTATGCAGGGTTATGCAGGAGGGGGTGGCTCCAGCCTGACAGTGAGCTGTACTGTGTTTACAGTTAGTTGTGTTCGAATGTGACATGCGTTCCTAAAAATCACCACAAACTGCAAAATTGTTCACTGAAAACATAGAGTTTATGCCCAAATTGGGATTAGGGGATACAATACTCAAAGTCTTTGTCAGTGACATATTAAATGGAACACAATAAAACAGTAGCAGTTTTTGCACATGTTAAGTGGTGAAGAAATACTTAAATGCTGAAATGAATGTGACACTTTACCTTGAAGAGACCTGATGTTTGTTCACAGAAGCAGGCGGTGAGAGGGCTGCACCCTGTGCATTCAGCTGGGCACACGCTCTGTGTTGACCTCTTGTTCTGCACGGACGAAATTGCTGCGGCACAGGGTTGTGCTCAAATTGTTTCCTAATGTCAACATAAGAGACATTCAAACCTGTAGAGAATTTTTGTGAGTTTATTTGAGCCAAACTGACGACATTTGCTGGGAAGCAACATCTCAGCAGATTGAGAATGGTAGTATTGCTCCTTATTTTACATATGACAATCAAAGGAGGAGGCCTAAGGGGGTACCGTGAAATTCACTGGTGAAAGATTAGGGAGGTGGCAGAAAGCAAAGCTGGATATCTCTGGGATTAGATAAAAAGATGAAATGGAAAGACACTTACTTCTTTCACATTGGTGGGTATAGGATAATTAACAGTTGGCATTTACAGCGTGGAGGGCTGGCATGCAGGAGGCCGTGATCGCAGTGAGGGGTCCTGTGGTCTCCTGCTCCATTGGGAGGGTGTGCCCTGCGGGGTCTGCAAAAGGGATGATGCTTATATTCCAAAGGTCTGCTTTCACAGATGCGAAAAGACAATAGACAGGCTCAGTTAAGGTGAAGACTGACCTTTTGTCAGGGAAGGTACTGGCCTGGGACATGACTACCTGACAGGACTTGGTTTTAGCTGGGAAGTTTTCATTTCAGACCATTCTGTGTGGTTGCTTTAGGTCCCTGAGTTTGTTAGGCTGCCACACAGGCCTCTCCTGAGCTGGTCAGGTTGAGCACATGGCCCCCTTTTTGTCCACACTAATAATCATGTGAGAACAATTTATGTTTAAGTGGATGGTATGGCTAAAATGACTGTATCTTTCTTTTTCTCCTTTAGATGATATGCCAATAGGAACTGCTGGCAGACGAGCTTCAAATGAGTTCTTGGTGTGTGGCGGGTATGTTCACATATAATTAACTAAAATATTTTTTTATATTTTATATTATATTTTTTATATTATATATTTTATATTTAAAAGATATATTTTGGGGGATTTTTTGTGAGTAAAGTTGAAGAACTTTGTGTGTTCTTGATTCTAAAATTTATTTTGTTTCTTAATTGATCATTTTTAAAAAAAATTTAATTCTGATAAAAATACATAAAATCTGCTGCCTTAACCATTTTTAAGTTTACAGTTCAGTAAAGTATATTCAGTGCCATGCAACAGATCTCCAGAACTGTTTCATCTTCAACACTGACACTCAGTCTCATTGTGTAACAACACTCCCCATTTCCCCTTCCTCAGGCACTAGTAACCACCATTCTACTTTCTGTTTCTATGAGTTTGACTACTTTGTAGAACCTCATATAAATAGAATCCTACAATATTTGTCTTTTTGTGACTGGCTTAGTTCAGTCAGCACAATGTCCTCAGAGTTCATCCATGGCTCAGAATTTCCTTTGCAAGGACAAATAATATTCCATTGTGTGGATAGACCCCGTTTTATTTACCTATCAGTGGACGTTGGAGTACTTATGCCTCTTGGCTGTTGTGAATGATGCTGCTATGAATGTGAATGTGCAAACACCTGTCTATTTGAGACCCTGCTTTTAATTCTTTTGGATATATACTCAAAAGTGGGGGTGGTGGATAATTCTATTTTTAATT
Source organism: Mormoops blainvillei (assembly GCA_004026545.1). Classification (NCBI taxonomy): domain Eukaryota; kingdom Metazoa; phylum Chordata; class Mammalia; order Chiroptera; family Mormoopidae; genus Mormoops; species Mormoops blainvillei. The sequence goes on from PVJD01001467.1 coordinate 190,757, forward strand.
TCTTAGCAGACATCATATAATTTTCCATAGTGGATGCACCATTTTATATTCCTACCAACAGTGTACAAGGGTTTTTGTTTCTCTACAACCTTGCAAACATTTGTTATTTTCTGTTTGTTTTTTTTTAAATAGCCACTTTTTATAAAGATATACTTACTTATTTTCAGAGAAGGGGGAAGGGAAGGAGAAAGAGAGGGTGAGAAACATCGATGTACGAGAGATACTACATCTATTGGTTGCCTTTTGCATGCCCCTAACTGGGGACCTTGCCTGTAACCCAGGCATGTGCCCTGACTGGGAATCGAACTGGAGACCTTTCGATTTGCAGGCCTGTGCTCAATTCACTGAGCCATACCAGCCAAGGCAATAATAGCCATTTTTTAATAGCCATCTTAATGAGTATGAGGTGATACCTCACTGTGGTTTTGATTTGAATTTCTCTTATTATTAGTGGTTTTGAGCGTCTTTTCATATACTTGTTGGCCATTTGTATATCATCTTTGAGCGAAATTGTATATTCAAATCCTTTGCCTATTTTTTAATCAGGTTACTTTTTTGTTGTTGGGTTATAGGAGTTCTTTATATATATTAGATATTAACCCTTTATCAGATATGCAATTTACAAATATTTTCTCCCATTCGATTTTGTCTTTTGACTCTGTTGATGCATCCCTTGAGCACAGAAGTTCTAAAATTTGATGTACTTCCGTTTGTCTTTTTGTTTTGTTTTGTTTTGTTTTGTTACCGCTGTTTTTGGTATCCGTGTCCAAGAATCATTGCCTGATTCAGTGATTAGGCATGAAGATTTTCTATGTTTTCTTCCAAGAGATAATACTTTTGAGTCTTATGTTTAGATTTTTAATTAATTTTTAGTTAATTTTTAAATATGGTGTAAGGTAAGGCTACGACTTCATTCTTTTCCATGTGGATATCTAGTTTTTCCAGCAACATTTGCTGAAGAGACTTCCCTTTCCCTGTTGGGCGGAGTTGGCACCCTTGTTGAAGATGCAAGTCTTTGTTTCTGGGCTGTCTATTCTATTGGTCTCTAAGTCTGTCTCTATTCCAGTACCACACTGTTTTGATTATTGTAGCTTAGTAATATGTTTTGAAATCAGGACATGTGATACCTCCAGTTTTGTTCTTCGTTTCCAAGATTGTTTTGACTATTCAGGACCCCTGATTTCACATGAATTTTAGGATGTATTTTTCTAGCCTAAAAAATGCCATTTGGATTTTGATAGGGACTACACTTTGGGTAGTATTGACATCTTAGCAATGTTAAGTCTTTCAATCTATGAATATGGGGTGTCTTTAATTTCTTTCAGCAGTATTTTATAGTTTCCAGCATAGAATCTTTCACTTTCTTGATTAGATTTATTTCTAGATGTTTTATTCTTTTTGATTCTATTGTAAATAGGATTGTTTTCTTAATTTCCTCTATGTAACATTCATTGTTAGGGTATGGAAACACAACTGATTTCTGTGTGTTGATTTTGTATTGCAACTTTGCTAAATTTGTGAACCGTTAAATAGTTTTGTATATATTACGTATTTTTTGTGTGCGAAAAATCTTAGGGTTTTCTATGTTTAAGATCATGTTATATGTGAACACAGACAAATTTTTTTTAAAGATTTTATTTATTCTTAGAGGGGAAGGGAGAACGAGGGAGAGAAACATCAATGTGTGGTTACCTCTCGCGTGCCCCTACTGGGGACCTGGCCTGCAACCCAGGCATATGCCCTACTGGGCTTCCAACCAGCAACCCCCTGATTTGCAGGCCCACACTCAGTCCACTGAGCCATACCAGCCAGGGCTGAACACAGATAATTTTACTTCCTCCTTTTGATATGAATGCCTTTTATTTCTTTTTCTTACCTGATTACTCTTGCTAGGAATTCTGTTTTGAATAGACATGGTGAGAATGGACATTCTTGTCTTATTCCGAATGATAGAGGTCAGACTTTCCAAGCCTTCCCTATTGAGTTTGATGTTAGCTATGGCTTTTCATACATGGCTTTTATTATGTTAAGGTAATTCCCTTCTATTCCTAGTTTGTTGGATGTTTTTATCATGAAAGGGTGTTGGATTTTGTCAGATGCTTTTTCTGAATTAGTTAAGGTGATTGTGTGGTTTTTATCCTTCATTTTGTTAATGTGGTGTTGTAAGTCTCACCTGGCCATGGTGTGTGATCCTTTTAATATGCTGTTGAATTTGGTTTGCTAGGGCTTTTTTTTTTCTTTTGAGGATTTTTACATCAAATTTCACTGGGGATATTGTTCTGTAGTTTTCCTTTTTTGTAGTGTCTATGGCTGGTTTTGGAATTGGGTAATGCTGAACTCTTGGGAGTATAAATGGGCTTGGGAATGTTCCCTTTTTAACACTTTGGAAGAGTTTGCAGAGTATTGGTGTTAATTATTTAAATGTTAGGTATAAATCACCATGGTCTAGTTTTTGTAGGTTGTGTATTTGTAGGAAATTTATCCGTTTCTTCTAGGTTATCCAATTTGTTGGTAAGCAACTGTTTTTACTCTTTTCTTATCTGTGGCATTAGTTGTAATGGCCCTTTGAAACTGGAAAAGTCAGCATTCATGCTGCATGTCAATACTGGAACCAATAAGTAGGGACAAGGCTTGAATCTTTATGGATGGTTTATTTAGATGCTGGTGATCTGAGAAGACGGCTGATTATGTATGCTCAGAAACCATCTTCCATCTCATTTCAAGCTGACCCTTTTTATAAGGAGAAGAAAGGGTGGGTAAGAGATTTAAGAAGAGATTAATTGGACAGAAGGGTAGGTAAGGGGTTTGGGAAAAAAGTTAACTGGGTAAGAGTTGCAGTCTGGTGGTGATTTTCCTATTACTTCTTTACCTGTTGACCAACAATCTTTATCTGCATCTCTAGTGTTCCCTCTGGGGAACACAGTGGCTCAGATACCATCTCCATGGCTTGCAGACCCTCTGAGGTAGAAGGTTGAATTGCTTGTCACCTCCTGGAGTCATGCATTTTGGGTCCTGGAATAATAGCTTTCCTCGTGCATTAATCACTTAAGATTATCAACTACAGCTAAAATCTTTAACTCTTGAGTTCCCCTATCATAACCTTCTTTCATTTTTGATTTTGAATGTCCTCTCTTTTTTCTTAGTTAATGTAGCTGAGGGTTTGCCAGTTTAGTTGAATTTCTAAAAATATCAAATTTTAAATTCTTTGATTTTTATATTGTTTTTCTGTTTTCTCAGTTTTGTTTATCTGTGCTCTAATATTTATTATTTTCTTCTTCTGCTAGCTTTGGATTGAGTTTGTTCTTTTTCTAATTCTTTGAGGGGTAAAGAGGTAGGTTGTTTTGCAAACATTCTTTTTTAATGTGAGTGTTTATAGCTATAAACTTTTATCTTGGTCCTACTTTTACTGTATCCCTTAAGTTTTGGTATATTGTGTTTTCATTTTCATTTTTCTCAGGGTATTTTCTGGTTTCTTCTGTGATTTCTTCTTTGACCTATTGGTTGTTCAAGAGTGTGCTGTTAAATACTATGTGGGTTTTTCTACTTTTCCTTCTACTGTTGTTGATTTCTAGTTTCTATTCATTGTGATTGTAAAAGATACTTTTTATGATTTGAATTTTTAAAAATTTGTCTGTTCGTTTTGTGACCTAACGTGTCATCTCTTCTGGAGAATGTTTCTTGTGCACTTGAGGAGAATGCATTGTTTTTCTGTTAGTGGGAGTGTTCTATATGTCTGTTAGGTTCAATTGCCTGTTGTGTTGCTCGAGCCTGCTGTTGTTTTTTTAATCTTTCGCCTGGTTGTTTTATCCATTAGAGAAAGTGGGGTATTTGAAGTGTCCAATTATTACTGTAGAATGGTCTATTTCTTCCTTTAGTTCTGTCAATATTTGCTTTATATATTTGGGACCTCTGGTGTTTGGTGCATAAATATTTATAATTACAGTATCTTCCTAATTAATTGAACTTTTTGTTATTATATAATGTCATTTTTCTCTCTTGTAACTGTATGATTGAAAGTCTGTTTTTTCTGATATTATCAGTGCTAGCCACCTCTATTCTCTTTGGTTATCATTTGCATGGAATGTCATTTTCCATCCTTTCACTTTCACCCTAATGGGGAAAGATTTACCATTGTCATTTGTTACTCTTTGTCTTGTGGGGGTTTTTTGTCCCTCCCTTTCACTCTTACTACCTTCTTCAGTGTTGTGTTGATTCTTTTGTAGTGACATGCTTTGATGCTCTTCTCATTTCTGTTTGTATAGTCCATAGATATATTCTTTGTGGTTACCACTGTGATTACGTAAAATATCTTAAAGTTATAACAATCTATTTTGAACTGATAACTTCAGTTGCATACAAAAACTCGACTTCCACAGAGAGTATAGAAGTATACTCCCTCCTTTATTGTTATTCATGTCACAAAGATATTGCATCTTTATCTATTGCATGTCCATTAACATAGTTTTCGGGGGGGTTGTTGGTATTTTTATCTCCTAGATTCTCTACAATAATTTAGGACATGCTGATCTCAATGGAGAGGGGAAAGGGTTGATGGCAGAACTACGTAATGGCTCTGAAAGCTTCTGGTCTGTATCCAGCCCGTTTTCCTCTGCTTTGGGGCCAGCATGTCTCAAGCAGGAGCTGTGCTTCCAACCTGCTTCCCAGGTGTGGTGGCAGGAGGTGTGCCAGGGAGTACAGAAATGGGTCCAGAGAGATGTAGTGAACATTGTGGAAAAAAAGTCATACATTCTACCACAAGATATGAAGTCCAACTGAAAACATAAATATAAAAATAATATTTAAAATTATACTTTGTGAAAAATTAAAATGACCTCCTGTAGATGAAACACTTTTTCTTCATGGAGCCATTAAAATTTTGTATCTCCATATCCCAGTAGATACCATCACACATGATGGTCTTTGTAATTTTGGTAGTCGCATATGTAATTCTTCACCTAGAACCTCACTTTTATTGAAATTACCATATTTTGCTGTGTATAATGTGCACTTTTTTGCCCAAATTTTTGAGGGAAAAATAAGGATGCACATTATACATGTGTAGTGCTAATTCCATACCTATATAAGTGTTTTAAATTCTTTTATTTATGCTTATGTATTAAAAACGTAACTCTAGAAAGCAGTAACAGTATCCGTATAGAAAACAATACCCTGGAATACAATAATCACTTTTATATATAAATAAAAAATTGAATTAAAACATTAAAATGAAGGATTTTTTTCCTGAAAGTTTGGGCCAAAAATGTGGGTTGCTCATTAAACATGGGAGCGCATTATGCACAACAAAATACGGTACCTTGAAATGTTTTATTGTATTGAAATGAGTAATTTTTGCCTAGAGGTCAGAATTTTGGAAAAATGGTTCTAGTTTTATAGTAATATATTAGGAAAATGTAATTCAGGATATAGAATTTTACTTTGTAGCACCTCCTGAGGAACATATATTGAAGGAAATCTGTCTACATGCTGGTTGATGTTAACTAAAGCCCTTGAATGTTTTGACATCTTGGTCTTTGGCCTGTAGTCCTTTGGCTGACTGGGCACAAATTCAGTCTGCCATTTCAGGAGAGCACTGCTGTGGCTGGGAGCCTAGGACAAATTTACAGTGTCATGTAAAAGATAGACATTGAGAGCTGCACTTGAGTGGATCTTTTCTTATTTTAGCTGTATTGGTAGTGATTTCAAAGTACCTTCTCCCTTGAAGTTTTCATTTCACCTATCTTCTAAAAAGGTTTATAAAGTTATACCTCTTAACATTACTGACTAGGTTGCTGACCTTTCTCTCACTGAATGCCAGCTGGATAATATAAGCCTACTGGGTTACTCAGGAAAGCTTACCACCTGTTCTTGAAAACTCAGTAAACTACTTCTTAATAGTATTGGTGCATTTCAGCACTTTGAAGAAATTTTTTAAATGGGAAAAACAATAAAATGCTATAGGGAAAATTTCAAATTGGGACTAGGAATTTTGGGCCATGTGGTAGTTTATCAGTAAAATATGTAAAGTTAGAAGTTCCCCTAGTGTTTTCAGTAATTTTTAGTGATGCCTGTATGCTAATAAAATACCTAATAGTTGCATTTGTTACGTAGTTCTACCCAAAGATCTTAATAGTAATTTTAGTTTAGAGTAGTGGCAGTAGCTTATTCAAAGTGTCTGTATGTTTACTTAAACAATGTAATGCACTCTAGGCACCCCTTTGAGTAGCAGTGACACCCTGGAGTCAGTCGCTGATGCACAGTTTTAGAACCAGGAGGATAAGCAAATTTTGTGCACACCTGTTTTCTGCCTCTCTTTGAGGATAAATTTTAAGTATGGGAATTATATACGATGCCTCAGTCCCCTTCAAAGTAGGTACCTTGGGACCTCACACAGTTCTCCCAGCTGCCATCAGCTGTCCCATTACATTTTCCTAAATATCATTGACTGTCTGAAATCTCTTCCCTTTCAAAGGTGATTTTAGTTTTGGGAAAAGCCAGGAGCTGTGGGGCGCCAAATCGGGCCTGTGGTGGGGCTTAGTCACCTGGGTGATTTGATGTTTCGCCGAAAACCTCTGCATGAGACGAGACGTGATGCATGAGCGAGTGCATTGTCATGATGAAGCTGCCAAACGTCAGTTGACCAGAGCTGCAGCCTTCTGAATCATCTGAATAGTTTCTGTAGAAGAACGTTCAGGCTTAACACAAAATTTGATGCAGATTTGTGGCTGTACTCGCTCAGTCATTTTGAATGTGTTGGCCCCACAGCACACATGCTCACTCAACGTAGTACAGTGAAGTCTTCATTGTTCATGATTGTGTATCCAGTCCACTCTCCTTGGCTGTCAGGTTACATCAGTGCCACTCACATTGTTCTCATTATATTAACAATGGCTGGGCTTCTCCAGACAGGCCTCATATTTCCAGGTTTTCACTTCTTTTGATTTGTTGCCATTTTTTCTTCTTGAGTTGCCTTTGCCTCCTTTCTCAGCTTCTCTTCCTAAAGTATAATTCTTGAACTTTCTTTCACTAGTAAGTGCATTTTCACCTAAAGAAACACTTTTCAGTAATAGTTTTTCACTATCCATGTGACAGCCTTCAGTATATGTAGGGAGGCAAATCATAGGTACAGGCATAGGAGTTAGGATATCAGAATTTTTTTTAAAAAGATTTTATTTATTTAATTTTAGAGAGGGGAAGGAAGGGAGAAAGAGGTAGAGAAACATCAATGTGTGGTTGCTTCTCTAGTGCCCGCCATTGGGGACCTGGCCCACAACCCAGGCATGTGCCCTGACTGGGGATTAGAGCCCATGACCCTTTGGTTCACTGGCTGGTGCTCAATCCACTGAGTCACACCAGCCAGGGCCAGAATTTTTTAATTAAGCATTTTATTTATTTTTGTTATTGTTGTTCTCCTTCCCCACCTTTTGTTTTTAGTTTTAGGATATTGGCATTTTGATGGAAGCCAACTGTGTGCACAACACAGGGTTCATGAGGGTGAGTCGTCTCCAGTGGATCCTGTATTTGTGGCCTCTACAGACATTAGCCCCTTTCTTACTGGGTCTGTCACCTGATTTTCACCTGAAGCTATGGGCCTGTATACCAGGCTAGGCAGTTACTTCTCTTTTGCTCCTAATCACTTAGCCACAGCCCTGTGAGCATGAGCTGACATCTATGGCTTGGCATTTGGCTGCAGAGATTGGGCTTCCTGGGAACTCTCGTGTGTACAGATCTTCCCTCTGCTCTCCCTCGGTCATTGGTATTACATCCCCGCTGCATTCCTGCCATCCTGATCACTTAACCCCTTGGGATTTTTTTCATGAAGTGTTCCTAAAATGGAGAGGGACAGCTGGGAATCTGCTGTTGTAAAGGTTATGAATCTGAAGACGCTATTGTGAAATCACCTCATCTTTCATGTGTCCGTTTGCATTTCTATGCTCCCTCAGCATTTATGAGAGTAGATAGAATGACATATGATTGTGTTACTGTTTGGGCAGAGTGCTTTGTTTTCCTCATATTCCATGTGGAAGTGAGGACCAGCTAGAGACTCAGGGCTTACGTAGGTAGGCCTCTGTCTCCTCACTTTGGGCTAGGGAGTTGGGTAATGGTTAAATATTGGTGTTAATGTAAAGCTAGACAGAAGACTAACTGCAGTGGTCTTTGATAGCTGGAACTCTGGGGATTTGTCCAGGGAAGACTTTTTAGACTGCACGAGCCTACTTGAAGGTCATGTTTAGTAACCGAGACATTACAGAACCCCTGCCATGGCTGTTCATCTCCTGGTATGCTGGGAGGGGAGGAACCAGAGTTGTTAGAGAAGCCAGTCGGTTGCTTGGGATTCCCTGAGAAAGGTGCCTTCAATTATGAGGTTGCTAAGTTTACTTATTAGGGTATCTTTATCTAGCACATTAATTTCCCTTTGGTGATTCACAGGAATATGTTAGAACCTGACAATGTATGAGTTAAAAAAAAAATCCCAATTAAAAGATGCTTACTGTCACTAATCATCAGAGAGGTGCAAGTAAAAACTACAATGTGATATCACCTCACACCTGCCAGAATGGCTGTCATCAATAAATCAACAAACAAGTGTTGGCAAAGATGTGGCGAAAAGGAAACCTTCATGCGTGGTTGGTGGGAATGTAGACAGGTGCAGCCACTGTGGAGAATAGTATGGAGTTTCCTCAAAAAATTCAAAGTGAAACTGTTACGGAAAAATGAAACGACCAGACACTGAGGGGTTAGGAGAACGATCTTTACTTACGTGCACGATCTTTACTTACGTGCACGGGCCCAGAGGAGACAAACTCCAAATTCTGAGCCCAGAACAATAGCCCCTCATTCCCTTTATGCTGGGCTAAGTGGGGTAGGAGTCTTGGGAGGCGTGGTATAGATTTGGCGCGAAAAGGGTTTACAGAGGTAAAAGAGACGCATTTACATCATAAGTCAGGGCAATTGGCATGAAAAGGACTTACAGAGGTGGGAGAGAAGCATTTACATTATAAGTCAGGGCAATTAGCATTTCATCTCTGGTATCAGGTTTGATTCTCTCTACAAAACTGCCCTATGACCGAGCAACATCACTTCTGGGAATGTATCTGAAGAAACCCAAAACGCCAGTCAGAAAGAATATATGCACCCCTGTGCCCATAGCAGTGTTATTTCCAACAGTCAAGGTCTAGAAACAGCCCAGATGCCCATCACTGGATGAGTGGATAAAAAAAGCCGTGGTCTATTTACACAGTGGACTACTTACTACGTGGCTCCAAAAAAGAAGGAAATCTTACATTTTGCCACAGCATGGATGGACTTGGAGAGTGTTATGCTAAGTGAAATAAGCCAGCTGGTGAAAGACAAATACCATACGATCTCACTTATATGTGGAATCTAAGAACAAAATAGAAACGGACTTAGACTGGCAGCTGTCAGAGAGGATGAGGTTTGGGGGTTGGGGACTGGGTGAAAAAGGTAATGGGATTAAGCAAAAACAAACAGACCAACCCTTGTAGACACAGATAACAATATGGTGATTACCAGAGGGAAGGGGGGGTGGGGCCAGGTAGAACTGGGTAAAGGGTAGCTAAATAGGGACCAAAGGAGACTTGACATTGGGTGATAAACATACGATACAATATACAGAAGATGTACTATAGAACTGCACACTTGAAACCGATATAATTTCATTAACCAATGTCACCTCAATAAATTCAATAAAAATACTTAAAAATAGAATAAATTTTTTAAATTCCACATGTACTTGCTTCACCAGCTCTTTGTGTGCTAATTAAGCTGAGACAGTGGAAAGATGACCTTTTATCATTCACCTTCTGCTAGTTGACTCTGTTGGTTGTTCTGTCCTTGAGCAACTCGGGCCATCAGCCTGTGTGTGCGCTGGGTTGCAGGCTCCAGAGTTGGTTAGTAAAGTCTTATAAAGTTGTTTAGTTTTGAGAAGCAGAAGGGTTTTGTTTTGCTTTTAGGTTATAGATAAACTTCACAATCACTTGTATGGTTATTAAAAACATAAACAAATTATTATATTTAAAAGATAATACAATTAGGTAATGAAAAATAGCGAGAGCTATTTTGAATGGTGTATCAATCAGGAATTCCACTCAACTATAAACAACAGGGTCCTGACTGTAGTGTCGTTGAACACGAAAGCTTTTGTTTTCTTACATGAAGAGAAGTCAAGATAAATAGTTGTTGCCCTCTTTTCTGTGGCTCAAGGAAATTTTCTCTAATTCTTTTGGCCTTTTCTTCATGGTTCCAAAATAACTGCTCAGGCTTCAGCAAGCATGCCCACATTTTGGGTAGGAGGAAGGCTGGATAAAAGACTTCCCCTTAGTGTCCAACCCGCGGCCCAGTGGCCCAGGATGGCTGTGAATGCAACCCAACACAAAATCGTAAATTTACCTTTTTTATGCTCATCAGTTTTCGTTAGTGTTTGTGCATTTAATGTGTGGTCTAAGACAACTCTTCCTCATCCAGTGTGGCCCAGAGATGACAAAAGGTTGGACACCCCTGCCTTATATCTTATTGACCAAGAAAGACATATGACTACCCAAGGCTGCAAGGAAGTCTGGGATATGTCCTAATTTAACTGGGCAAATCACTACCTTCCGTAAAATTTGAGTTCTGATAGTGAGGAAGAATGGATGAATGGCTGTTGGGAAAGCAACTAACATCTCTGCTACAGATTAAATTTTCTTTTGATTTAAATATAGAAAAACTCTGATAGTTAAAAAAGTTCTAAGATGACACTATAATAGATAATCATAGTTATAAAACTATATATTCTATTTATATCTGTAATGTAAGTGGGAGGAAGTGAGAGATTCCTGTAGCTTTTTTAGAATTATAAATGTCAGAAGAATGAAATAAGTCATCTTTGTTAAGGCCCTGTATTATTTCTGATGTTTCAAGATATGTTGTAAATTGAAATCAAAGTAATCTAAGGACATACTATTTCTGAATTTATGAAAATCAAGGAAAGCGGCTATTACGAAATCAAACACTAACATTTAAAAATTTGGAGCTCAGGTCACTTCTGTGCTTTGAGAACTGCACAGTGCACTTTCTGTCTTCATAAAAGTCAAGGCTCCTTGGGAGTGTGCGCTGCTTTCATAGCTTTTGTAAACATTCCAATTATCTTTGCTCCTGAACTTCCTGTTGTTTATCTAGCATATTTTCCTGGAAAGACTATTTTTCTCTCATATAATAATAGCAGAATGTGAATGGATGAAACTGAGTTTTGCCAGACTACTTTTCTTGAAGTAGAGGATTGTTTTTCCAGTTCTTGCTATAATTCTCAGTCCTCGATATATATGTGAATGACAGGAGAGTTCTTTAAATGAAAATGAGACTTTTTTTCTTTATATATTTTTCTAAGATAGTCATTTTCTAATTACATATAGAAGTGATTGTTTGGCATCCTCTAAAATTTTCTCTAAATGCCATCAGTGGGTTCAAATGAAAGAAAAATGGTCTTACTTGGGTTTCTTTCTTTTTCAATAAATGACGGTTACAGGCAGTGTCAGCCCACCATGTCGCCACACAGTGAAACAGCACCAATCCCAGTTCCTACTCAGATAAAGAATTATCAACGCATAGAGCAGAACCTTACATCTACTGCCAGCTCTGGCACAAATCTCCATGGTTCTCCCAGGTAAGCTAGTATTTTTTTTTTCCTTTCTAATTTTTTTTCTATTAAAAATTTTGGAGGTTCAGGTCCAGATGGCAGTGTGGATAAACGCAGTATTTGGAACCTCCTAAACCACATCAAAATTACAACTAACCTACCAAACAGCCATCATTCAAAACAGCTTGAAAACCTAGTTCAGCAATGATAGGAGAATGCTGGTGCCTTAAAATGCGTCAAGTTAGTGGCACCCGACTGCGCTCTTAGTCTCTATTCTTTACCAACACACTCGTGCAGTGCTGAGGAATTAAAGCAGCAGTAAAAATTACTGTTTTTCTTTGGAAATCTTGAGTAAATATTGGCATAAACCACTTTTGTTGAACAAGGGAGTAGTTGTTGTAAGGAAAAGCACGTGATTTAGTTGCAAGCTGAATGAGTCACTTTTTTCACGGACCACTATTTCTACTTGAAAGAACAAAACTGTGACTATGGGTAGCTGGCAGCCATTTTGTCGAAAATGAACTAAGTCTGTCACTTCATAGAAAACAAGTGACATAGCCCTGACTGGTGTGGCTCAGTGGGTTGGGCATTGTCCTGCAAACAGAAATGTCTCTGGTTCAACTCCTTGTTGAGGCACATGGCTGGGTTGTTGGCTGGTCCCTGGTCAAGGCACATGCAAGAGGCAACCAGCTGATGTTTCTCTTTCCCTCTCTCTCCCTTCCTTCCCTTCTCTCTAAAAATAAATAAATAAATTTTTTTAAAGAGAAGAAAAGTTACATAAAATTTGAGCTCTTGAGTAAAAATTAGAATTTTGGAAAACTTCCATTCACCACTGTAATCTTTATAGTGTCTGTAACGCCTTGAGAGCCATTTCTGTTAAGACTGGTGGTGGTGTTTTGATATGAATGTGACTTTTTGATATTGTATAATGTGTCAACATTTGGAATACCTGCATAACTCAGTCAACCAATATTTTCCAAATGTGACCATGTTTAAAAATAATCACAAATAGATGAAAGATTTATTCCAAGGACAAGATACTTTTCCAGAGAATGGAATTTAATATAACAGAGTACATAATTTCACGGCGGTGGTTTCAGATTCCACACTATGACTAGTCTTTTGGAAATGACCACTTGCTGAGTTTTGATCTAGTATCTAAGAAAAGTATCTGAAAAGACTACCAAACTATTCCTCCCCTTCCCAGGTATGTATAAGTCTGGATTTCTTTCTTGTTATGTAACAGATTGAATGTAGAAACAGTTATGAGAATCCATCTGTCACCTCTTCAGCCAGACATTAGATATTTGCAAAAATGTAAAATAATACCATGCTTCTCACTAATTTATTTTGTTTTGGAAGATATAATTGTTTTTCATAATTACATTACATGTAATAATTACATATAATTTTTCATAATTACATTTTGTAATTATTCACTATTTTTAATGAATGAATAATTACAAAAATTTCTGTTTTAACTTCTAGCATAATAAATGTCAATAGATACAAGTTGCACAAACCAAACCTCCATGGGATCTTCAATTTTAAGAGTATAGTGGGGACCCAAGACACTCAAAATTGAAAATGGTTCTTCTATATAACATTACCTTTGTTAAAACAAGATGAAAGTATGATAACATAGCAGACCTTTGAACAATGCAGGGTTTAGGGGCACCACCAACACCTGTGTAGTCAAAAATTCAACTTCCCAAAAACTTAGCTACCAATAGCACACTGTTGGCCAGAAACCTTACCAATAACGTAAGCAGTCGATTAGCGCATATTTTATATGTTATGTGTATTATATACTGTATTCTTGCAATAAAGTAAGCTAGAGAGAAGAAAATATTGTTGAGAAAATACATTTACAGTATTTATTTTTAAAAATCTGCATATAAATGGGCCCGTGCAGTTCAAATCTGTGTTGTTCAAGGGTCAGCTGTATATTCAGTTTTTGGTTTGTTTGTGTTTAAATTAAGGAACTCTGGACGGACATTAGAAACTAAAAACAGTGGTAACCTTTTGAGCAGGATTGAGGAACTGTAAGAATTAGGCAGACAGGATGCAAGGATAAGGGAGAGACCACTATATAATTTCATACATTTTGCGTTTGTTCCATGTGACTGTTTTACATTGTTTGTTTTTTTTTCCATTTATCCTCCCAGACCCTCTTTCACCTCCACCCCACTGCCCCCTCCCCACCCCAACTGCAGTCACCATGTGTGTTACATGTGTTTTTAAATATCTACTCCATGGCATATTTCTAGGAAGTTTCAGAAAAAAGTACAGAAATAGAGAGCCATAGAACCTTTGATAGAGGAAGTCATTATATTTTTCTTTTCAGATCTGCAGTGGTACGGAGGTCCAACACCAGCCCAATGGGCTTTCTCCGCGTGGCCCCCTGCTCCCCAGCGCCTGCAGACACAGCCCAGACAGCCGGACGGAGACTCTCCACCGGGTCTTCCAGGCCTTATTCACCTTCCCCTTTGGGTAAGGAGAGTTTAAAGCAGTTATTTTCAACTGTTTTCACTATGAAAAACCTGACATGACAATCTCTTTGGGAATATTGGCCCACAGTGGTGCTCAGTCTCAGCTGATTGAGAACCATATCGTGCCCCTCCAGGTATATACCCTGCTCCCTGATCACTCTTGAGAATCTCTCTAAATCTGCTAGGATGTCTGTTGGAAATATAATAATACAAAAGGATCTTATGGATAAAAACTATCTCCATTGGGTTTGGGTTCCAAACACAAAGTCAGAAACCCTAAGTTAATGTGCATCAAACACCTACCCTACTCACCACGCAGATGATGAGGTTGAAAGGCAATAGTGTACATAACGGCACTGCACTGCGTCCATCTGAGGTCGCCAGCCCCAGGAGGGATAGGGTCACAGCTTCATTCCAGATTCCCACCTCTCCTGGACACCATACACAGCAACAATGAAACTGTTCAAACAAAGCAAGAGCAAACAGTAAAACAACAGCAACAATGAAAACCCAATCAACCAAACACACACCTCAAGGCAGAGTTTTAGTGAAACTAAGAGAGAAAGAAAATGCTTCAACTTCAGAGTACGTGAAAGAGAGGCCAGAGCACCCCAAGGAGCAGAACCTGTGAGAAACAGCATCAGTAAGGTGGGCAAGGAAAGGTAGTGCTGAGAGGACCTAGTGCTGGCAGATCTCAAAATTGAAAAAAAAAAAAAAGAAATACCACACACAGGCATACCTTGGTACTTGTCGGCTTTAGAGCTCATTAAACCCTGTCGTTGCATTTTGATGAGAAGAAAATGTTTCAGCACTCAGTGCTTGCTCTGGACTCATTGCACTTGCTAGAACTTGTACAACTCATGACACCACCCTGTAAGAGAAAACGCTTCATCACTCGTCACATTTGGTACTGGTCAGTTTTGGCACTTGGCACAAGTTCTGGAACGAATTGATGAGATCTGAAGGTATACATGCAAGTATATGCCAAAACTGCTGGAGTAGGACTGAGAGGGAATGGAAAGAAATCTTGGGAGGAAGCAGAGCAAGAAGGATTGAAGTGGTGCCCAGAATCCCTGACTTCAAAACAAAACAAAGCAAAAAAAACCACAATGATCATGTTTATTATTTTTTAAAGTTAATATCAGCACATCACCTGTTGCAAATGGTTTTGAAGCTGTTTTTATTTTTATTTGTTATTTCAGATTTGGGTTATTTTTTTATTTTAAATTATATATTATTGATTATACTATTACAGTTATCCTGATTTATCCCCTTTGCCCCTGACTACACTGTACCCCCCATTCCCTCAGGCAATCCGCATACCATTGTTCAGGTGCATTGGTCATGTATATTAGGTTCTTTGGCTCCTCCATTTCCTATACTGTACTTTATATCCCCATGGCTGTTCTGTAACTACCAATTTAAACTTCTTAACCCCCTCACCTCTTCAGACCCATTCCTCCAAATCTTTCTCCTATTTGGCAACCACCAAAATGCTCTCCATATCCATGATTTCGTCTCTGCTCTTGTTTGCTTAGTTTGTTTAGATTGATAGGTATATCAATCTAAAAATAGTCTATTTATTACCATTTTATTGTTCATAGTTTTGATCTTCTTTTTCTTAAATAGGCCCTTTAACATTTCTTGTAATAAGGGTTCAGTGATGATGAATTCCTAAGTTTTTTTCACTCTGGGAAGCTCTTTATCTGCTTTTCGATTCTAAATGATAGCTTTGCTGGGTAGAGCAGTTTTAGCTGTAGGTTCCTGCTTTTCATGAATTTGCTTATTTCTTGTCAGTCCTTTCTAG
Organism: Mormoops blainvillei; assembly: GCA_004026545.1. Taxonomy (NCBI): domain Eukaryota; kingdom Metazoa; phylum Chordata; class Mammalia; order Chiroptera; family Mormoopidae; genus Mormoops; species Mormoops blainvillei. The sequence goes on from PVJD01001467.1 coordinate 206,688, forward strand.
CCTGCAAAGTTTCTTTTGAGAAATCAGCTGACAGTCTTTTTTTTTAAAGATTTTATTTATTTATTTTTAGAGAGAGGGGAAGGACGGGAGAAAGAGAGGGAGAGAAACATCGATGTGTGAGAGATACATCAGTTCGTTGCCTCTCTCACTCCCCTGACTGGGGACCTGGTCCCCACCCCAGGCATGTGCCTTGACTGGAAACTGAATCAACAATCTTTTGGTTCGCAGGGTAACACTCAGTCCACTGAGCCACACCAGTCAGGGCTCAGCTGACAGTGTTATGGGAACTCCCCTGTAGTAACTGTTTTTCTCTTGCTGCTTTGAAGATTCTCTCTTTATCTTTAGCCTTTGGCATTTTAGTTATGATGTGTCTTGGCATGAACCTCTTTGCATACATCCTGTTTGGGACTCTCTGTGCTTCTTGGAGTTTCATGTCTATTTCCAAATTAGGGAAATTTTCCTTTCATTATTTTTTCTGATAGATTTCCAATTCCTTGCCTTATCTCTTCTGCTGGCACCCCTATGATGTGAATGTTGGGATCTTGAATGTCCCAGAGGCTGCTTACACTGTCCTCGTTTTTTCAGATTCTTTTCTTCTTGTTCTAATTGGTTGTTTTTTGCTTCCTTATATTCCAAATCATTGATTTGATTCTTGGCTTCATCCACTCTACTGTTGTTTCCTTGTAATTATCCTTTTTATTTATATTTTATTTATATTTATTTTTAGAGAGGAGAAGGGAGGGAGAAAAGGAGAGAAACATTGATGTGTGAGAGAAACATCAGTTGTTGGCCTCTCACATGCCCCATCTGGGGACCCAACCCGCAACCCAGGCACATGCCCTGACTGAGAATAGAATCGGTAACCTTTCAGTTCTGGCACGATGAAGCTGCCAGTCACTAGCTCCCCATAGCTACAGCCTTCTGAATCATCCACATAATTTCTGTGGAGGAATGTTCAAGCTAATGCAAAATTTGATGAAAGTTTGTTCCTCTGTTTGCTCAGTCATTTTGAATGTGACAAATGCTCACTCAACGGCATCTACCACCCCCCACTGACCAGTACAGTGAAGTCATCATTGTTCACACATTCCAGTCCACTTTCCTTGGCTGCCAGCTTATATCAATGTCATGCAAACCATTCTCGTTATATTAACAATGGTTGGACTTTTTCTGGACAGACCCCGTATGTCTCTTGTATACTTAAACTCCCTGAAGTCTTCCCCAACTTTCCTTTTTGTTGGTTTGGGTTCTTAGAGGTACATGCAGAGAAGGTAGATGTAGAGAAGGAGGTGCAGAGATTTGAGGGGGGGGGCGGGGAACACCAGTGATGGACAGAGGGAAGGGAGCAGGAGTTGACAGGGAGCCTCTTCAGTCCGCCATGCAGGCGCAACCCCTGTGAGGGAGAGAGGAAGGAAGGAGGAGTCCAGCCTAGAGTGAATTCTAAGAAGATTTCAGCCAGGCTGAAGGAGTGTCCCCGAGCACTAAGTTGGCCAAATTTCCCGACCTGCTTGAATAGGCCCGATGTAATGCCTCAACCACATGCAGTCAGTGGCTGGGAGCAGCCCTGGGGAGCATGCCGTAGCAGGAACGTGGTGGCTCAGAGGGACAGCAGCTGGTCTGCCAGTCAGCTCCACAAGCCCCACACACTACGGACAAAGAGTTTGTCCATTACAGGTGTTAATTTATTTATGCGTCTCTCTTTCCTACTGATCTTGTTTTGAGGTAGACTGTAGGTGCTTGGGATCTCCACGGGCCCAGTACCCAGCACGGTAGTTGCTTAGTCAGCGTTAGCTGAACTAAATCTTTGCTCATTAAATTTTGTAAACTATAATGTACTGTGGAATTTGTGCATGTGTTGCCTTTTTCTGTTCTTTACTGGTTTGGAATCGTTCCTCCTTCCTTTCCCCGTTTCCCTCTTTGTAGTCGGTACAATTCCTGAGCACTTCAGCCAGTGCTGCTGTGGATACCCTCAGGGCCACGAAGCCAGGAGTCGGAACCCATCAGGTAGGAAGTGCATGTGGGGTGGTAATAATTTTAATCCTCTTATAAGTGGATTTGAGTTTTATTTTTCTAGTCTTACTAGGACTGCTGCGGACCTCCACCCTGGGCTTCACCCTGCCCAGGCGTAGTCTACCATCTTTTGGGTCCTCTAGTCTTATTAAAGGAACGGAATTGGTATGAAGTATTTTCTCGGCTGTCCTGTTTTTTAGAATTTTGTTCATTATGTTTTAGCAATTGGGCAATTGAATATCTCTTTTTGGGTATATGATTCTGTTATGAAAATAGGTCTTAGGAATTAAGTACCTTAACTAGATTTTGGTCATTGTCACACAAATAATGAAAATCAATCTAGGGACTGAAAATTTGTTACTTTGATTAATACTATTTTTTTTTCCTTACCTGACGACATGCTTATTGATTTCAGAGAGAGAGGGGGAGGGAGAGAGACAGAGAGCACGAGCAACATTGCTATGAGAGGCACACATTGATAGGCCGCATCTTTTTAAGCCCCAACTGGTGACCAGACCTAAAACCCAGGCAGGTGCCCTGACCAGGAATTGAACACGTGACCTTCCAGTTTACAGGATGGTGCTCTGATCAAGCCACACCAGCCAGGTCTGATTAGTACTATTCTTGATAAGAGCTACCAGTTAGCATCAAATAAAAAAGAAACATATGTTTATTTGCTTTATTATATAATGTATGCCTCCAAAGTTATGTGTAAATTATACTTTCTTAAGTCAAATCTTATTGTATGTTCATTAGAGACGTTGGTCAGTTAAAGGAATTCTGTGTTACTTAGAGTATAAAACAGCTTTCTTCAGACATAGCACTTTGCAAATAATTGTACTTATTTGTGTGTACAGGTATATACACATGTATGCGTGTGTGTGTGTGTGTTTGGCAGAACCCTGTTCTGAAAGATTAAATATCAAATTTAGGATGAGACTAAACCAAGAGCAGTCTGCAGCAAAAGCTCCTGTTGGCATTTGTTTTTGGAAAGATGATGGTTGTAGATCACTAAGAGGATTTGTATGTAAAACATTATTGGTGGTAGTTTGGCTTGCAGGAAGTGCCAAAGAATGTGTGACTGGAGCTCAAGGCGTGGTAGACCTTAAGGTGACGACAAGTTTGTGTGGGTCAACTCCCTTACTGATGCCAAGCGTTCCACATGCAGGCTGTCTCCCAGGCCCTTGATGTCATATCCCCTGAAGAGTCAAGAATATCTGTGGACAAGGATTTTCTTTGTAGAGAATATGGACACCTTATGTTTCTACATGAATTTCATTAATGTAATTGATAATATAAATAAATTATCTATAAGCTTATTATTTTTAAACAAAATCCAGGAAAGGTGTATTTTCTAATTCTCTTTCTTACATTACACACACACACACACACACACACACACACACAATTTTTTTTAAATAAGGGGTTTTTCTGGGTTAGTTTGAAAAGTTTATTTTAGTTGCAATGTGAGAAAAGGGAATAATATATTGATATACCCAAGGATGACTTATATAAACAGTACAAATCATCTTGTTCATTGTAGGGTTTTGTTGTTTTCATTAACTTTAACCATTTACTATGTAGTTCTCGTTGGGTCTAATTAGACTTTACATTAATCTGAGCCATTTGCTAACCACTGGTTAAAGCAGCTACTGTCTTTACCAGTGACTGGGTTCTTTCTTGTCACTATTTTGTAAAGGATGCCAAAAAATAGTCCCCTGCCAAGTAAACACTTCTAGAATATCACATGAAAAATAAGACATACATTGGAATCCTCATTTTAAGAATTGTCTCCTTAATTCTTATGTTTTTGCCACGTACTTCTTCACTTTGGGTAAACACTGTACTTGTGTCCTTGGCAGGTTCTTCAGGGCCACAGGCGCAGTCACCACAGCCCTTCTTACTGGGGGCCAGGCTGCCAAGCGCCCCTACCCTCGCCGACACCCACCAGAACAAGCAGAAGCTGCGGAAGCAGCACTCGGACCCTGTGTGCCCGGCCCACGTGGGGGCTGCACACAGCGGCTCACCACAGCCCGGTCGGCCCGGCAGCCTCGGGACTTCTCCCACCAAACACACGGGGTCCTCTCCACGGGGGTCTGACTGGTTCTTTAAAACCCCTTTACCAACAATCATTGGCTCTCCTACTAAGGTGTGTCTGTTTAAGCTTTTGTAAATGTTAGGACTTGGTTAAGTTAATATTGGCAGAGCGAAGCACAGAGTCCCGGATGGAGGTCCAAGCTTCCACGAGAGCCCACGAGAGAGATTGAAGTAGAGGCCTGTTCCTCACAGGCCCTGAAAGAAGCGCCCTGCACACCCCCAGGCGGGGGGAGGGGGACCCGGGGAAGGCCAGGCAGAGTGCACACAAGGGGAGACAGGACCTGAACCTACCTTCATGGTTGGAGGGCTTCGGGGTTCCCAGCTAAGACTGGATCTGTCATTTCAAACCAAAAGAGAAGGGTTCTGATAAGCTCCATGGGGTCTTATCTAAGGGGCACACAGGGGGAAGATTGTGGGAGGCGGGGAGTCACCTCAGGAGCTTACATTTGCTTGTGATGCTGTGGACCACCCTCAGGGGTGTGTGCTTGCAAGCTGGCCGTGGCCAGGTTAAGGCACCTGCAGCCCATTGCCCAAACAGAACGGACATAGGGGTGCAACAGCATGGAGTAGGAGCAGCTTAGCCGCACTCTCTGCAGCAGGTGACGAAGTAGTGTAGAAAACACTTTATGGAAAGGATTCACGATGAGAAGAGCTACAATTTAATGAGCACTTGCTGTGTGCCAGGCGCACGCAAGTCCTGTACTTGCTGTGTGCTTTATAGACATTATTGCACGTAACTGTCCACAGTTACAGAGGCTGGACGTAGAAGAGCCAGGATTTGAGTGCAGGTCTGAGGGACTGCAGCCTGCAAGACTAAATGCTTTATGCATTGTACTAACTAGCTTACCTGTGTTTCTGTAGACCACAGCTCCTTTCAAAATCCCTAAAACACAAGCATCTTCCAACCTGCTAGCCTTGGCTCCTCGTCATGGGCCTCCTGAAGGGCAGCCCAGAGATGGAAATGACCCACGAGAATGTTGTCATTGTCTCTTAGCACAAGGAAGTGAAAGGCAGAAGGCTGAGCAGCAGAGCAAGGCAGTGTTTGGCAGGTAACGGACCCCATTTCCCTCCGGCGTGAAACCTGAAAACTGTAATTGTACATTTATTTCTTTTATAAAAGCAACAGACCCAATTAGTTTGGTAGCTGAATATGAACTGTGTACATTTGGAATCTCTGAAAACCATGATGCTTCCTTTAACTGTAAATACAGAGCTCTGAATTTCCTGAATATTCTATTCCTACCTTTTGTTTATTTGGGTTAATGAAGTTTATCTTTACCTTCAGTTGTTTTGCATTTATTTTTTGTCGTCTTGTTCTCTGACTTCCCATTAACCCTTTTATGACTTGGCACAAATCCTTATTATTTAAATGCCTGGATTTTTTTACGCATACTTTTTCATTATTAACATCACTCTTTTTAGATCTGTCAGTACTGGGAAGTTATCTGATCAACAAGTGAAGACACCTCTAGGTGGACACCAGGGCAGCACAGACAGCTTAAATGCAGAGCGACCGATGGATATAGGTAAGGAAAATCTGGTTGTTTTTGGGTGGGAACGGGCACGGGTAATTTGTTAGGATATGCATTAATTTCCTATTGCTGCTATAACAAATTACCACAAGCTTGGTGGCTTAGAACAACATAAATGTATTATCTTACAGTTCTTGAGGTCAAAAGTCTGAAAAAAAAAGTTTCACTGGGCTAAAATCAAGGTGTCAGCAGGGTTGTGGTCCTTTGGGAGACCCTAGGGGAGAATGGGCTTCCTTGCCTTTTCCAGCTTCCCGACTGCCTGCCCTCTTTCCTTGGCTCATGCCCCCTTCCTTCCTGAAGGCCAGCAATGGCCAGTCTAGGCTCTGAGCTGCCTCCCTATTCTGCATCTCAAGGACCCTTGTGATTACAGTGGGCCCAGTGGTAGCCCAGGATTCTCTCTTTATTTTAAGGTCAGTTGATTAGCAATTCAGGTTCTATCTGCAACTTTAATTTTCTTTTGCCATGTAACATTGCCTCTTTTCAGGTTCCAGGGGTTAGCACACAGGCATTTTGGCTGGGACTGGGGGTAATTATTTAGCTTCTCAACCTTTGTCGATTCAGCATGAACTTAGTGACCCGGATTTCTTCATCCTGTCCCTGTCATTTCCTCTCTCAGTAGCCCATCAAGACAGGGGCTCGTTCAGTATCTTGATGATAAACAGCCTGTGATCAGAAGGAATTCTGACCAAGGTTGTTTTTATCAGTAGGATAATACTGGCTAAAGCTACACTAAACACATGTATACTCTTGAGCATTTCTTACCCAGCAAGTAGATCCTGTGAGGAATCATAGGTCACTGAGATCCCTACCCTTTTCCTAGTTGTTTCTGGGACTGTTATGTCTGTGGATCCACATTTAGATTACTTGACTTCTTGTCAAAAAATGTAAACAAAGGACAGATTCCAAACCTGAACTCAGACTTATTTAATCACATTTTCTGGGAATGGATTCTAGGAATCTATATCTTTAATAAGGTCCCCACATTATTATTAAGTATACTTAAATTTCAGAATTGCTATTGTAACCTATTCTTGTTTCCTCTATATTTTTTAAAGTCATAATTGTTTATTAAGATCTCGCATAGGTAAGAAATGTGTAAACATACAGTAGTGGCTCAACTCCCCAGTCGCTTTAGTATCTCAAAGTTTTTACTATTTTACACACCTTTATGCATACCAAATGTATAGAACTAGAATAGGCATTTTGGGAAGCCACAAAGAATTTCTGAGAATTGGTTCCCTCTGGGGCCAAGGTCTCTTGTGACCTGGGAGGTGTGACACAGGAACTTACGGGGAGATGTCTCTTGAAACACAGTACAATTGTTTAATTGACTTGCCTGTGAGCATCCAAAGAGGAAGTATCTGGACTTGCAAATACCTGATTGAGCATGATTTGTAATCCAAAGGCAATATTGTAGGGCTTAACTGTTGCATTCCACTCGCGTCTTGCTTACACGATTCCTCTGTGTTGTTCCTCTTTGTCTTTGATTTTTCGCAGTTTGAATATGATATGCTTATGTGTAGATTTTTTTGGTATTCATCATGCTTGGTGTTGTGAGCTCCCTGGAGCTGTGATTTGGTTCTGCCATTAATTTTGAAAAATTCTCAGTCATTTGTACTTGAAATATGTCTTCTGTTCCTTTGTCTCTTTCTTCTCCTTCTGAAATTCCCATTGCACATGTTTTACTCCTTTGCAGTTATCCCACATTCTTGGATATTCTGTGGTTTTTGTTTCTTTTTTTCATGCTTTTTTTCTCTTTGCTTTTCAGTTTTGCAAGTCCTGTTGACATATCTTTGAACTCACTGACTCCCTTCTCAGCCATGTCTAGTGTACTCATCAAATGCATTATTCATCAGTTTCAGTGATTTTAATCTATTGCATTTCCTTTTTATTCTTTCTGAGAGTTTCCATCTCTCTGCTGATGTTACCTATCTGTTCTTATGTGTTGTTTACTTTTTCCATTAGTGCCCTTAGCATATTAATAGTTACTTTAAATTTCTGTGGTGATATTTGTATTATCTGCACTGTATCTGAGTCTGGTTGTGATGCTTGCTCTGTCTCTTCAAACTGCTTTTACCTGTTAGCTTGTCTTTTAATTTTTTGCTGAAAGCCAGACATGATACACTGGACAAAAGGAATTAAGTTGAGTAGTGTGAAGTTTTTTGTTAATTGGACTGTGAGGTAGGCTGTTTAGTGTTTGCCATAACTGTAGGTATCAGAGGCTAAACTCGTCTTTGTTGTCCTTGTTTTTGTCTCCCTGTTGTCTTTGAGTTTCCCTAGATTCCCTATCTTAAATAATAGCGGAACTTTGCCTTACTCTGTATTTTCTTCTAAGAGGTATGTAGTTTAGCTCTTACATTTAGGTCTGTGAGCCATTTGACTTAATTCTGTGGATAAGGAGATGTATAGATCCAGCTGCATTTGTTTGCATGTGGATATTCAGGTCTCCCAGCACATTTTATTGTAAAGATTATTCTTTCCCCCATTGAATTGTTTTTCTAGTTTGGACTTTTAATTGTGTTTAATTGATCTATATGTTTATATGTATGCTGATTCTATACTGCCTTGATTTCTGTTAGCTTTACATAAGTTTTTTTTTTATTTTAATTTTATTTTTTGCAGTGAGTTTTGGAACCAAGAAATGTGAGGCCTCCACCTTTGTTCTTTTTCAAGATTGTTTTGGTTATTCTGAGTCACGAATTTTAGCATCATCTTGCCAGTTTCCGAAAATCACTTAGAATTTTGATAGGGATTTCATTAAATCTGTACATCAACATGGGGAGTGTTGCCGTCTTAACAATTTTAAGTCTTTTGATTTATGAACGTGGGATTTCTTTCCATATACTTAGGTCTTCTTTAAAATTTATTTCATCAGTGTTTTGTAGTTTTCAGAATAGGAGTTCCACACTTGTGTTAAATTTATTTGTAATTATTTTATTATTTTTGATGCTATTTTAAATGAAACTGTTTTCTTAATGTTACTTTCAGGTGGTTTATTGCCAGTTTATAAGAATTACAGTTGATTTTGTATATTGATCTTGTGCCCTGAAACCTTTCTGGATACATTTATTAGTCCAAGTAGTTTTTTAGGTGATTACTTAGGATTTTCTATATACAAGATCATGCCATCTGTGAACAGAGGTAGTTTTACTTGTTTTTAATCTGGATGCCCTTCCTTCCTCCCTCCCTCCCTTCCTTCCTCCATTCCTTCCTTCCCTCCTTTCTCATATACCCTCAGCTAGAACCTCTGGTACAGTGTTGAATAGCAGTAGTGGGAGCAGACATCCTTGTCTTGTTCCTGATCCTGGGGGGAAAGCTGTTAGTCTTTCACAGTTAAGTATAATGTTAGTTTTGGGTTTTTCATAGAGTTCTTCATTGGGTGAAGAAATTCCTTTCTGTTCCTGTTGTGTTGAGTGTTATGTATTAATTATATTAATTGATTTTTGCATATTAAATCCCCTTTGCAGTCCAAGGATAAGCCTCAATATCTGTTGTATAACCCTTTTTAGGTGTTGCCAGATTCAGGTTGCTAGTGCTTTTTTTGGGGGATGTTTACATCTATAGTCATAAGAGTTACTGATCTATAGTTTTCTTGTGATGTCTTGGTCTGGTTTTTGTACCATGGTAAGACTGGCTTCAGAGAGTGAATTAAAAAGTGTTCATGCCTTTTCAGATCTTTGGAAGAGTTTATAAAGAATTGCTGTTCTCTAAATTTTTGGTACAATTATCCTGTCAAACTTTCTGAACCTGGACTTCTCTTTGTGAGAAGTGTTTGATTATTGGTTTACTCTCTTTACTTGTTAATAGGTCTGTTCAGATTTTTAAATTGTCACTTTTGAAGGAGCTTATTTCATCTAACTTAACTAATTTGTTTGCATGCAGTTATTCATAGTATTCCCTTAAGCTCATTATTATTTCTCTAAGTCAGTGGTGATGTCCACTCTTTAATTTCTCATTTTAATATTTGAGTCTTCTCTGCTTTCTTAGTCAGTCTAGGTAAGGACTAGTGAATTTTGATATTTTCAGAGAACCAAGTTTTGATTTTATTGATTTTCTCTGTTCTTTGATTCCCTGTTTCATTGATTTCTGCTTTAACCCATATTGTTCCCTTCCTTCTGCTCACTTTACATTTGGCTTGCTCTTTTTCCAGTATGTTAAAATAGAAGGTTAGTTTATTAGTTTGAGCTCTTTCCTCACTTTTAATAGGCATTTATAGCTACAGATCCCCTCTAAGCACTACTTCAACTGCATCTGATGGGTTGGGTATATTGTATTTTTATTTTCCTGTATATTAAGTAGTTTCTAATTTCTCTTGTGATGTTTGTCTTTGACCATTGGTTATTTAAAAGTTGTTCTACTACCACATATTTGTAAGTACATTAAATTTCCTTCTGTTGTTGATTTTAATTTTATTCTATTGTGGCTGGAGAACTACTTCCCTGGAACTCAGTTATTTGCAATGCTACCACGGGCATTTGTCATGCCCACCACCTTGCCTGGCACACTGGCATCTCCCAGAGACGATGTCAGCTACGATGTTTGTTCTGACCCCTAAATTTATCTCTGAAGGCCCACATGCTCTAAGCCACCTGGAAATGCCTTTTCCCTATACAACATGGCTGTGCCTGTTGACTCTTAGAAAAGGAGGGGTTTTCATGATGCAAGTCTGGGAAGGCGGTGTGCATGTCTGACAAGGGAGAGCTGTGAGTGAAAGGATGGCTGTGGTGCATCAGCTGCCACCAGGGAGGTTACTGGATCAACTTCTTTCATTAATGAACTAAATTGCCAAACTCACCAGCAACATGAGCCTTGTTGCTATAAAAATGAGCCCGCTTCTGTCCACCTTGCATCCTGTCACATGGATTCTGTGTCTTCTTTTGGATCCTCTGCTACATTTAACACTTTTGACTTTACCATGGAGCTAGAGAATGATGATGGGGGAAATTGTGAAGTGTTCATACAAAAATATATTTTTTGAACTGAGCTGTTTGATATCATCGAACCTATGTACACGTAATAACTTAAACCATTCACAAGGAATGCCAATAAAGTAATGAAAAGTAAAATCTAATGAATGGTGTCATGAAAGACATCTCCAACCCGGATTGGTGTTGCTGCAAAGTAAAACACTGGTTGGGTGTCTTCTGGCAAAGCAAAAGGTCACCAGTTCAATTCCTGGTCAGGATACATGCCTGGGTTGCAGGTTTAGTCCCTGGTCAGCACGTGTGCAACCAATCAGGGTCTCTCTTCCTCTCTTCCTCCCTCCCTCCCCCTCTCTCTAAAAATAAATAAATAAAATCTTTTTAAAATTAAAAAAAAATCTATGTTTTTACTATTGGGAAGGTGGAAAGTTTTAAGAAAGTTTTATATTTCTACAGAAAACACAAATGGAATTTATTATTCCAATATTTCAAATACCTTGTGACTTACTAAGTATAAAAAATAAAGCATAAAAATCACTAAAGCATAAGAAGACTTTAGCATATTCAGAGTAATTTTTAACTCCTTACTAACAATCTACAATTCTCAGAAGACCAAATTGACCTATTTCAAAAATAATCAAAGTTGGTTCAGAGGAGAGGGAGGTTGGGCGACTGGATGAAAGAAGGTGAAGGAATTATCCAGAAAACATATATATATATAACACATAGACACAGACAACAATGTGGTGATAGCCAGCGGGAAAGAGGGTGGGAAGTAGGTGGAGGTGGGCAGAGGGAAAGTGGGTTGGAAAGAGACCTTGCTTGGGTGGCTGGCGCACGATGCCGTGTGCAGATGGTGTTTCACTGAGCTGTGTACTCGAAACCTGTGTGGTTTTGTGAACCAGTGTCACCCAATAAATTCAATCTAAATAAGAAGTGAATGCTCTGTAAATTAATTTTAAAAAACTAAACAACAAAATAGCCCTTTCTGCTTACGTGTTTGCATTAATTGAGTATTGTTATACCTGTTTTTGCTAAAAAACATGTTTCTCTACAATTCTAAAGTCAGTATATGGATTTTGGGAGATTTTTAGAGACCTGTGCTCTTGGGAATGAGCCTATATATAATAAAAGTTTGAAAAAAAGTGATATTTTTGAAGGGTTTCTTGTGATCAAAGCAGAAAGCTACAGTGGAAGATGGATATGTTTATAAATTGCATACACACTGGTGCAGTTTAGTACAGGTTTGAGAATGCCACACAGGGTTAAGTTAGTTATGCTTTAATACTTCTTACCTCTTTAAAGAGTCTAGAGGTGACTATACAAAGTCTGTTTCAGATAGAGTAACGTTTTCTTTTTGTTTCTTTGTTTTTATGCTCACTTTACTTTAAAAAAAAATTTTTTTTTAAGATTTTATTTTATTTTTAGACAGAGGGGAAGGGAGGGAGAAAGAGAAGGAGAGAAACATTAATGTGTGGTTGCCTCTCACACACCTGCTACTGGGGACCTAGCCTGCAACCCAGGCACGTGCCCTGACTGGGGAATCGAACCGGCAGCCCTTTGGTTCACAGACCAACGCTCCATCCTCTGAGCTCTATACCAGCTGGGGCCCTTCCAGTGTATTCTTGATGTCAGATAATGTATTCTTCATTCCCGACTGGTTCTTTTTCATGGTCTCTTTGCCCTTTTTCATGCTATTATAGTTTTAAGTTCCTTGAGCATCCTTATAACCAGTCCTTTGAACTCTACATCTAATAGATTGCTTACCTCTATTTCATTCAACTCTTTTTCTGGAGATTCGTCCTGTTCTTTCATTTGGGGCCTGTTTGTCTTCTCATTTTGGCTCTCTCTTTGTATTTGTTTCTATATATTAGATGGATTTGCTGTGACTCCCAGTCTTCATTGGGTGGCTTTTTCTAGTAGGTGTCCTGTGGGACCCAGTGGTGCGGTCTTCTTGGTTACCTAAGCTGGGTGCTCTAGGACTGTCTCTTGTGGGTTACGTGGGCCTTCCTGATATAACTGAGTCTTGGTTGCTGTTGGCCCCTTTGTGTGTGGCATTGACCCTCAGGCTGACTGACTCTGAGGCTCAGCTCCAACCACTGTTTGTGAACTGTTTTTCAGGTGCTGACAAAAAGAAAAACTAAAAAAAAAAAAATCAATAAAATCAAACTAAAATATTAAAAAATAATTAAAAATTAAAAATCAAAATGTTAAAAAATTTAAATATTTACAAAATTAAAAAATAATAAAGTAAATAATGAAAAAAGAATATAAAAAGAGAAAAAGAAAAGAAAAATGAAAGTGAGGAAATGAAGACACAATAGAGAGAAGCAAAAAATTAAAAAAGAAAAGATTGGGATTTACCTCAGCAGAGTTTAGTGGCTCCTGAAATCTCCCCTTAGATCTCTCGGGAGGAAGTGTGTTGGCTCCTGCTCCAGTGTGTCTGAAACTGCCCTCTGGGCATGTTGTTTCTAGGCCCCTTGGGAGGGTCTCCATTGCAGGCCAGTGTCAGAAGCTGTGTGTGCCTGGCCTTTGGCAACCTGCTTGAAGCTACAAGCGATCCATAGTTTGTGGCTGCCTCTGCTGGACCTGGCTGCACCTGGGAAGGACCAAGCTGTTCTCCAAGGCTGGCTTTAACTAGCACTGGGCCCAGTGGTGGTCATGTCCCTAGGATCTGCCTCTGTCTGCCTCCACCCACTGGCTGCCAGCCAGGCTCAGTCACTGGATCTCCTGGGATGGGGAGGTGCCCTTCAGATTCCAGGGAAGGGAGTGGGTGAGATCTCTCCCTCCAGAGCCACATGACAGTCTGTCCTGGATTTTGTGCTAACCTTGACAGGGCAGAGCCCCTAGTAGGCAGGTGGGGCCTCCGGAGGTGGGGAGGGTATTTGTATTGGATCTACAATGATGGGGAAATGCCAGTCAGGTTCATGGGAAAGTGTAGGTAGGCCCTACCCAAAGCCAGTTTCTGGGACCCCCTGAGTCTTCCAAGACTGCTGCGTCTTGTGCTACCTCCTGGCCTATGCCTTTGACTACTCAGTCAGGCATAAGATCCACCAGGTGGGGCAAGATAGGTTCCAGAGGGTGGGGTAGTTGCTTTCCCCCAGGCTAACACCACTTGTAGGGGTTGCTCTGCCTAGGAAAGATGGTTACTGCGCTATCCAATGACTCAACGCCCAGATCCTAGTGGCTGTCCCCCTTCATCTCTCCCTAGAGCTACAGTCCCTAGACTGTCCTCAAACGAGCCCAGTCTCTGCCCTCTCTCCACCAGAACCCAAGGTGAGTGGCTGCAGACAAAATTCTGCACATTGGCCGTTTAAGAGGGTGCCTGTATCTCCAGCAGACTCCTTGGCAGACAGAAACCCCGCTGCTTTTCATAGTTGGCTGTGTGTTTGCCTGTTCCTGGCTTTGGTGCTCTGGGCTGGGGAGCCCAGGCCTGGAGTTTAAGTCCCGTACTGCTCAGGGGGAGCCCCTGCATCTGAGAGATCCCCCTGGAACCTCAGCCCCCACTGGCCTATGGGGGCTGAGCCCTTTTCATGTCAGTGCCCTACCAGTCTGTGGCTTCTGCAAAACCTAAGATTCCTCTTCAGCTAGTCTCGAGTTGGTTTTTCAGGGTGATTGTCCCCCTATTCAGTTGTATTTCCAGTTTGGTCCAGTTTGGGCGGAGGTACATTCACTATCTACCTACTCCGCCACCATCTTAAAACCCTTCTTTACTTCTGAAGTATGGTTTGTTATTTAACATGTTTAAAATAGCTAACTTGAAGTATTTGTTTGCTAATTTTGACTATTGAGCCCTCTGGAGGGCAGATTCTGTTGTCTCCTTTTATTCTTGTGTATGGTAACCCTGTTGTTTATTTGCATATATCATGATTTTTGCTGGAAACCAGACATTTTATATACTATTTTTGTAGCAATTCTGGATGCTGATCCTGCTAGTCTCCACGCTGGGCTTGTTCGTTTTGGCATGTTTCTTTGTTTAGTCTTGGCTGGACTATTTCAGCAAGGTCTGACCCACAGTGTGAAGCTTCCGATGTCCTTCCTCAGTGGGCACGGCCTCAGGCATGTGCACGGTTTCCCTGGGGTGGCGGTGGCTTTGGCAGGTCTGTCTATTTCTCTGACCTCACGGGGCATCTGCCTCTGCTGGTGTCACGTCCCCACCGATAGCCTGCTGATCGCTGTGTTGTTTTTGACAATAAATTATTGTGGCGTAAGTTGTTTTACAGTCTTGTTTAATTAAATTCTGGCCCTGTTACAGAAGTAGCCTCTGAAGCCAGTCTTCTGTGAGCCTTGTTTGGCCCTAGTGGGGCTCTTCTTCGCTGTCTCTTTCCCTGGTTCTCTCTGTTAGAGATCCTGTCAGGGAGGTACCAGCCGCCCCGTTTGCTTACCTTCGCAGTCTTCATTGCTTTGGACAGCACCCTTCCATGTGAACTTCCCCATGATTAGTTTCAAATAAAGTCAGTTTCCTTGGGGAGAGTTTCTGAATTCTCTATTCTGCTTCCTTCAACCCCTGGGGAAATCCTGTGCCCAGCACGCCAGAGCTGGACATGCAGACACCAGCGCCTTCCTCTTAGAGCGATGCCCCTGCTTTGTGAGTTGGGACCTGGGTAGAGGTGGAAGCCTCTGGCCTCCTTAGCTTGCCTCTACTGCTATGGGACCTCTGCCCTTAGCGGCAGGCAAACCGGGGTGAGGGCACTGAGGGTCCTAGTATTTGATTGCTGGCCCGGGTAAGAGCTTCCACTCTCTGAGAAGGGGCTGGTGCAGAAGACACAGATCTTTCTCAGCGAGAAATAGTGATATTCTTGTATAAATTGCCCTCAGGACAGTTTTCAGAGACTGGAAATAGTTGCTTTTTAAAAAATACTTGTCACCAGGCTCGGCTGCCTCCCAGGGGAGCAAACCTGTGGTGCACCCCCCACCGCACACTGCTCTTCTCAGAGTCACTCTTCTACCTACTTTTCACCCAAGTCACGAGAAATTGGTGCCCTTTTTGAAAACAGCTTGCCTGAATGACTGTTTCTAATTCTCCTTTATAAATAAACTTAAATTTCATAGAGCTTGTAAGTTCTATGAAATATATAATTTAAGTCCAAGTTTACGGATGTGAAACCAGATTTTTTCCTTAATTTTTAGGCATAAAATTCATCTTTGATGATTTTTATACTTTTTTTCCTTTCTTCCACATGAAATTTATCATTTGAAATTATAAATTTATTTTTCTAATCATGAAGTTTCAGTTTCTGAAAATAAAAGCTATCGATAGTAGGAAAAACTTAAGCCCTTAGGTAAAAAAGAAAACAGGGTCACTGGCCCTTAAAATATACCCATGACCACCCTGGCCAGCATAGTTCAGTGGTTAGAATGTTGTCTCATGGATGGAGGATTATAGGTTCGATTCCTGGTCAGGGCACATACATAGCTTCTGGGTTCAATCCTCGGTCGAGGCATGTAAGGGAGGCGGCTGACAGAGCATTCTCTCTCTGTCTCTCTCTCTCTCTCTCTCTCTTTCTCCCTCTTTCTTTTTCTTTCTCTCCCTCTCCCCCTTCCTCTCTCCCATCCTTTCTCTCTAAAAGCAATGAAAAAAAATCCTTGGGGTGAGGATATATATATATATATATATATATATATGTGTGTGTGTGTGTGTGTGTGTGTGTGTATTGGATTTGCTAAAAAGTTTGTCGTTTTCTTTTTTTAAGATGGCTCTAGTAGCACTAAGTTGTCTTTAACTTCATTCAAAACAATTTTGTTAGACTGTATTGTGACAGCTGTCATATCAGTATGCATTTAAAAAAACTTAATCAAAATTGATGAATTTTTGTGTAGCCATTTTAATATTGAAGATGGAAGAAAATACACAAGATTGTTGGCATATTATGCTTTATTATTTTGAAAAAGGTAAAAGCCCTGGCTGGTGTTGCTCAGTGGATTGAGCACCGGCCTGTGAACTAAAAGGTCACCAGTTCGATTGCCATTCAGGTCACATGTGTACGTTGCAGGCCAGGTCCCCAGTAGGGAGTGCACGAGAGGCAACCACACATTGATGTTTCTGTCCCTCTTTCTCCTCCCCTTCCCTTCTCTCTAAAAGCAAATACATCTTTTTTAAAAAAAGAAAAGAAAGAAAGGTAAAAATGCAACTGAAACGCAAAAAAAAGGTTTGTGTCATGTATGTAGAAGGTGTCGTGACTGATGAAACATGTCAAAAATGGTTTGCAAAGTTTTGTGGCGGACATTTCTGTCTGGACATTGCTCCGTGCTCCATGAAGTTGATAGTAATCAAATAGAGACATTAATTGAGAACGATCAGTGTTATACCATGCAGGAGATAAGTGACATACTCAAAATATCCAAATCAATAGTCATTGGCGAAAATGAAAAATGTGTCTTATTTTGCAGAGAAAACCATACAGACTTTTTGACCAATCCAACATACAGTATATGCGCGTGTGTGCGCAAACACACACACACACATCCATGACCATCTTTAAATACTTTTATATCTACTAAAATAAAACCATAGAGCTATTACATTAAGCAAAGAGAACTGTGTCATTTTGTGCATCTTGTATGACAGTAGGTACTATTTAATTAATTTCCACTGACTAATCCCTTGCTCCCTGGAAGGCTTTCACGAATTCACTCTCCTGCTATTAAGTATGTAGTGCTGTGTTGCAGGTGGGCACCACGAGGCAGTTGTTTCTGTATCTGGGCCAGAGCCTCTCCTTTAAAAGTATGCTTTATGTTCTTAACTCCTGCCTCCATTCTGGGTCTCAGAAATATAATATTCTTCAGATGCTTGAGTGTGAAAATGCTTTGGACAACTTTTATTGATTCTGCTTAGTTTGGTGGTTGGGGGATTTTTCACCTTCTCCTTATTTAGCCCAAATTCAGCCCATCAGGCCTCTTTGACACCTGTCCCACCTCCCTTTCTTCCTGACAGTTGTATGGGTGCAATCCTGAGGTACAAAGGCACTTCGACAGTAAAAATGTAATTTTCTGCATCCTTCTGTTGCTCTGTTGCTGTGGAGACATCCTGATTTCCCGTCAGCTTTACCTCACGTTTTATTTTTTAATCTTCATCCGAGGACATGTCCATCGATTTTAGAGAGAGAGGAAGGGAGAGAGAGAAAGAGGGAAACATCGGTATGAGAGAGAAACACTGATCAGTTGCCTTCCGCGCGCTCCCTGACGGGAAATCAGACCCACAGCCTACCGGTGCACCGGACAGCTATTCCCTGTTCTTGATTTCCACTTCTTCAAATTACCCTCAGCAGAAGTGACTACAGTTCACGTATTTTAAAAGTGTACATAAGTAACTGAATACTAGGCTTTGGTGTGAAGAAGATTCACAGCCACGAAGAGATAGCTATAAAATATTTTTAATGGATATTTGTATTGAATGCTGCTTATAAAAAAAAAAAAAAGGAAAGAAAACTAATATAAAAGTAAAGGTCTCCCCATAATCCCACCCTGAATATAAACACTATCAAAGTAATGTAACATTCTGTAACTTTTTGTGGCAGCCCCTGCAGGAGCCTGTGGTGTTGTCTTGGCACCTCCCATGGGAACAGCACCAAGTTCGAGGGCTGTCCTGTTCACAGTCGGGTCTCCTCCACACAGTGCCACCGCCCCGCCATGTGCCCATGTGGTCCTCCGAGCAAGAACAACCTCAGGTGAGGAATTGTCTCCTGCAGTCTTTGGCCAGTGTTTGGAGTGTAGAGTTCCGATACTGACTTAATGGGGTAGCTTAGGTAAGTCACTTAACCTCTCTGGAATTCATTTCCTTTTTCCAAATGACACGGAAATAACTATTTTCTTTACCTTAAAGGGTTATAAGGAGTAAATGAGGCAGTATTGGGGGGGGGGGGCTTTATGAAGTAAATGTAAATACATTATATATTTATAATAAATACATTATTACGTTACACTATAAATGTGACTTTTTGATGATGAAGCAGCCATGCATATATAGTGCTTCCTAGCTTATAATGAAGGCTTATTTTAATATATCCAGTAAAATTTTTGAAAATGATAGGTTGTTTATCTTTTATTTTTTTCAAAACCTAAGTTTTACCTTTTTTTTGTACTTTGGGTCTCAGCCTTTGTGCTTAATCATATATACATTTAGACAGGCTAATAGATTGTTTCTTATCATCCATACTCCATAAATAGGTTATTAATACCAAAACTTAAGAGAATATTCAGATTGGACTTGAAATGAGTTACCATTTTTGAAAAAATATTTTATTTATTGTTAGAGAGAGGGGAAGGGAGAGAGAAAGAAAGGGAGAGAAACATCAATGTGTGGTTGCCTCTCTCATGCCCCCTACTGGGGACCTGGCCCGCAACCCAGGTGTGTGCCCTGACTGGGAATTGAACAGGAGACCCTTTGGTTTGTAGGCTGGTGCTCAATCCACTGAGGAAATGAGTTATCATTTAACATTACTTTATATATTGTTACTTGTGTCCTTTAAGTTCTTTTATGCTAAATAAATTACTAATCCAGATTTAGTAAATTAGTAAGCAAAGGATATGAATAGATAACAAGAGAGGAAATAGAGCTAATAATCTTGTTTTTAAGATATTAAAGGCATTAAGTAATAAAATGTCATTTTAGGAAAGTAACATTTTATTCCTATTAACTAAACCGACATTTAAAACAGTGTAATGTCAGGGTGGTTGAGGGTTAGTGAGACCTCCGTGCTCGCGCAGAGCTGCTTTAGAAAGCAGTGGCAGTTCTTACAGAGAGCTGCTGAAGATGTCTGTAACATCGGCTCTGTGGTAATTCCATTCCTGTTCATAATACCGCTGCGGAGTAGTGACCGCAACTAAATTATTCAAAAAGAGGGGAAACCGTAGATTTTATTGTGGTGTTATTTATGATATTAAAAAACAGAAGTAATATAAATGCTTTCAGATAAGCATTATGTACATAAATTTAGTGACCCACTATTGCCTCCACTGAGTTATAATTATGAGGACTGTGTAGAAACAGGGAGAATTATTATACTACAAATTTGTTTAAAACAGAATATTTAAAAACTAGCCATGATGATGTATATCAAATAGACACATAGACAAGGAATAAAGAGGAACATGGCAAAATAAAACCTACTCATATGTTCAAACAGGAGACCAGTGGCTTTCCTTTTAACACTCCCTTGTTCCTTTCATAGTAGGAGTGGACAGGGTGGCCCTGGCCCTGCACACTCACCCTGGGCTTTCCTCCCGTGTCCTCTTTCCTTGCAGCTGGCTCCAGCAGCTCGGGAGGCTCCTTGTGTCCCGCAGGTGGCCGAGTGTGTGTCGGCTCTCCGCCTGCGCCGTGCTGGGGGTCTTCGCCTCCGGGAGCAGAGGCAGCCCCTAGCCTGAGATACATGCCTTATGGTGCTTCACCCCCAAGCCTAGAGGGGCTCGTCACCTTTGAAGCCCCTGAACTGCCAGAGGAGACGCTGATGGAGGTAGAGACCATTATGACATATCGCTCTAGTCTTGATACTGTAGGAGAATGTTCTAGTGACAATGAAAGAGCAAAATGCTATCAGAAGTTTGGAAGTCCTTTTCTTCTCTTCAATGTATGTTTTCTTTTCGATTTGAAAAACATTGCTGATACATTTTCAAAACGAAGTTGGCCGTGATACTCATCCTTGACAAACGCTGGTCTACAGGAAGTGACACGCGTAGATTTCATGTTCCTAATTTTCTGATCTGAAGGTCATGTACTACTTACAGGAGTTTTGAAGCACAGTCTTTCTCCCAAAACCATAACTTTTTATTCTCAAAGCTTGTTTTTCTTCATAAGATAAAAATATTATGCTTAAATTCAGGTTCTAAAAAGAAGACCCAATAATGCCAGTAGCCACTAATATTGAGAAATAAACCTGCCAACCAGACTGGATGTTCACTCACATTTGTAGACCAGCACCTTCTCTCCAGGGACCCAGTTCTACAGGGAAAACCACACCACAGTCTGAGGCTTGCTGAGCACAAATCCAAAACCAGAAAAGTCAGTTTTATCCCAAAGATGTACCAGCTCCATTCCTCAGTCTTGACTCTAGGACAGCAGTCAGTGGGCCAACTTGTATCTCTTGGCCCCTGAATATAGTGCTAGCTTAGTCTGCATTTCAGATTAAAAAGATTAGTTCTCTAGACCAACTAAATAATAAATTTTCTCTCTGTGCAGGACCTCTAACATTTCTATTTTGTGTGAATGAGAATTAAATATTTCACATAAGTTATAACATACTGCATACACAAAGCTTTAGTAGTGATTTTGTGGTAAGGTTAGTAGTACTTTTGAAAATGTGTGATACAGTCTAAGACTGGAAAAGCAATCATCAGAGTTTTTTCAGCCTCCATGATATTTGACATAAATTATGTTCCAGTATGTGTGGAACGTCATTGTTGTACATATTGGAACAAACAGTCCAATATGCTGTCGTGAGCAGGGAGACTTTGAGAAGTTGATTGGTTTATTCTCCTGTCTCTAGGAAAATGATTCTCCTCCTTTTTCAACCATGAAAGGAGAGAAATTTAGTCTTATTTGATATTTCAAAATATACTTATAGCTAAAAATAAATCTCAAAACAACATTAATTTTAGAATACCCATTTTTAATGCATGCAATTCTATCTGTACTTCTCTAACTGAAAAAGTCACAGGAATTTAAAGCATTGGTATTAGGAATCACTATTAACTAAAAAACACCAGAAATTAAAATAAAGCATTTCTGAAATTATAAGTCAGTAGAATTCACCAAAATATCAAGAAGTATGGTTTACTGTACAGAATACCTTTATAATCTTCATATCTATTTTATCATGTTTTTGTCTCATGTATAGTGGTTTATTGTTCAGTATTTTTCTTTTTTTTTTTGGTAAAAGCACAATGACCTCATATCTTTGAAGCTTAAATTTGTGAGTGCTCTCCTATACACACACAAATATGTGCTCACACCCATGTTTGGTTTTATTTGTGTTTTCTCACTAGTTTCCTGGAATTTAAAAATTTCCATATCTTTTGATCATTCTGATATTCATAAGTATAGAAACTATTAGCAGTGCTATGTTTATATACAGAGTATGCACCTCTTCTTAACCTAAAAGTTTCTAAGATGAGTTGGCTTTGCTGCAGCGAGAACACACAGACGCCTTACGCCACCTGAATGTGATGCTGATGTTCACTGAATGTGTACTGGACCTGACCGCTGTGAGGGGGGGTGACCCAGAGCTGTGCACATCCGCCGTCTCCTTGTACCAGATTCAGGAGAGTGTGGTTGTGGACCAGATCAGCCAACTGAGCAAAGACTGGGGGTAGGCACCTCCTCTGTCATGTATTTCAAGGTTCTTTATGCTTTCTGTAAATTCATGTCTGAGATGGAGGACATGTCGTCCACTGACGATCATATCTCATTGTTAAAAGCCCCAAGGAAGTCCCTAAGGTATGTCATTGGCCCGATTTCACTGCATGAGCCACAGCCTGCAGATTCGGCAGCCGTAGTGTTGCCATTTCCCTGTAAAATATACAGTTAAAGATAATGCATGGTAAAGAGACCATTTTGATTTTTATCTGAGTGTACTGTTGTAGTCAAAGTGCACACATCTTTTTCCATGCTGCAACTTCCCCCTTCAGGAGTAATTTGTGCATTAAAAATATCAAGGAGAATGATACTCCCTTAGAAAGGCTATTTTAATGAGGCTGTGACGTGTGAAGAGCGGAGCCTGGTGTGTGGTTCACTGCATAACCCTCTCCTTGCTGTCTCCGGGCACAGGCGGGTGGAGCAGCTGGTGTTACACATGAAAGCTGCGCAGCTACTAGCAGCATCGCTGCATCTTGCTAAAGCCCAGATCAAGTCCGGGAAACTGAGCCCATCCACGGCAGTGAAAGAAGGTATGGGTGGAGTGCTTGAGCTGCTCCCTTTCTCCTTACACTAAGAAAGGTTTTGATGAGGAGTCACTGTTATTAAATATTCTTAAACGGAAAAAGATGCTGGCTTTTCCATTTTTTTTGTTTTTGCCATTTAATTGATGTAGAGAGCAGTCAGAGTGCTTTATTCTCAGTCTTCTAAACAGAAGGAGAGAGCACTTGAAAGAATCTGATTGTCAGTTTAAAATTTTTATTTTTTGTTGCTTTTTAAAATTTTGCTTTGTTGTTTATCGTTGATGCTATTACAGATGTCCCCTGTTCTCTTCCCTTTTGCCCCCCTCCACCCAGCCCCTGCTACCCCCTTCAGCCTTCACCCCTTTGTTGTCTGTGTCCATGGGCTATGCGTATATGCATATATGTTTTTTGGCTAGTTTCTTCTAGTCCTCCCCACCCCCCTCCCCTCTTGAGATCTGTCAGTCCGTTCCATGTATCCTTGCATCTGGTCTTCTTTTATTCATCAGTTTATTTTGGTCATTAGATTTCACATATAAGTGAGATCATACAGTATTTGTCTTTCTCTGACTGGCTTATTTCACTTAGTATAATGCTCTTCAGATCCATCCACACTGTTTCAAAGGGTAAGAGTTCCATCTTTTTTACAGCTGTGTAGTAGTCCATTGTGTAAATAGACCGCAGCTTTTGTTATCTCCTCGTCCAGTGATGGGCATCTGGGCTATTTCTAGATCTTGGCTGTTGGAAATAACACTGCTATGGGCACAGGGGTGCATATATTCTTTCTGATTGGCATTTTGGGTTTCTTCAGATACATTCCCAGAAGTGATGTTGCTCGGTCATAGGGCAGTTCCACTTTGAATTTTTTGAGGAAACTCCCTACTATTTGCCCATAGTGGCTGCACCAGTCTGCATTCCCACCAACCACGCATGAAGGTTCCCCTTTCTCCACATCCTTGTCAACACTTGTTTGTTGATTTATTGATGACAGCCATCATCTGACAGGTGTGAGGTGATAATCTCATTGTAGTTTCAATTTGCATCTGTCTGATGATTAGTGATGTTGAGCATTTTTTCATGTCTATTAGCCATCTGTATGTCTTCTTTGGAGAAGTGTCTATTCAAGTCCTTTGCCCATTTTTTAATTGAGTTGTTCATCTTCCTGGTGTTGAGTTGTATGAGTTCTTTTATATATTTTGGAAATTAACCCCTTATCAGATTAACCTTTGGCAAATATATTCTCCCATACAGTGGATTCCCTTTTTATTTTATTGATGGTTTCTTTTGCTGTGCAGAAGCTTTTTAGTTTGATGTCGTCCTATTTGTTTGTTTTTTCCTTTGTTTCCCTTGCCCTAGGAGATACATCACAAAAAATATTGCTACAAGAGATGTCTGAGATTTTACTGCCTGTTTTCTTCTAGTATCTTTATGGTTTTGCAACTTACATTTAAGTCTTTTATTCATTTTGAGTTTATCCTTGTGTATAGTGTAAGTTGACAGTGTATTTTTGTTTGTTTGCATCTATCAGTCCATTTTTTTCAGGTCCATCCCATGCTCTTGCCTCCTTTGTCAAATATTAATTGATCATATAGTCATGGGTTTATTTCTGGGCTCTCTGTTCCATTGATCTATATATGCCTGGTCTTGTGATCATTTAGTGTCACTTTCCTTAAATCAGAAAAGGTATATGTCAATGTGACTTTATTTCTGGAGGAAAATTAAAATTAATTCTCTCAACTTATTTTCAGTTGTCAAAAATCTTAATGAACGATATAAATTCTGCATCACCATGTGCAAGAAACTTACAGAAAGGTTGAATCGCTTCTTCTCAGACAAGCAGAGATTTATTGATGAAATCAACAGCGTAACTGCAGAAAAACTCATCTATAATTGTGCTGTAGAAATGGTAACCCTTTTTAAGGTTTAATACTGTATAATATTACTTCTCTGTATGAGTATCTTTTGAATGGATTACCTACTTGACATCAGCTAGACCTTTCAAATGCACTTATGCCCTGCCCCTCCCCCAAGTCCCAGGCATTGTGATTGCCTCTTACTAACCTTGGACTTAGTATGTAAGTAACACATTAAGTAATGTTGGTCCCCATGTTTGATAAAATTCTATTATATCTCTTAAAAACCGGTAACATTTTATAGTTTGCATCTAAAAGCTTTGGCGGGATCAGTTTCTGCATTTTCTATAAGAAATTGTGGCTTGATAAACATTAGAAAAAATACTGTTCTGTTAACCCACAAAAATTCATATGCTCAGGTTCCTGAAGTAAAATCTACTTTTACAGTTGTCTGGTTATACTCTTAGAAATAGCTATTCTGTCTCATAGGGAAAAAAATTGCTCTAAAGTGTAAATGAAATTGGGACCTGTTAAAGAATAGTGATAAGTGGGAAAAACTATTGACCAATCTTATTTTTACCACATTAACATAGACCTCCCTTCTCCCCCACCCTCCAAATTTGTTTACGTTGCATTGTACTGTTATGTTATACCCTTGGACTTAATTTTTAAAGTCATTCAATAAAAATCATATGAAAATAACTTTGGCATATAAACTGTTGACATGAATAATCTGCATTGTATCACTCTATAATGAGTTAACTGTGATGATATATTATTTTTATACTCACCCAGGAACATGCTTATTGATTTTAGAGAGGGGGAAAGGGAGGGAGAAAGAGAGTGAGAGAAACATTGATTGTTTGCCTCTTGTACGCACCCAAACCGGGGATCAAACCTGCAACCTAGACATGTGCCCTGACCGGGAATCAAATCCATGACCTTTCGGTTTGTCGGATGATGCTCCAACCAACCGAGCCACACTGACCAGGGTGACAGTTGTTTCTTTTTTTAATGTAAGTTGTACCAGGAAGAACGTCCTCTCAAAAGGAATTATAGTGCTGCTTTCATTTCTGATAAGAGCCACGTAACTTCCATAAGCCCCTCTTTTTGCCCTGGCTGCTTAGCCTGCTTAGCGATACTACCACTTATGTTTGGTTACGTGTTCCTTCTTCCTTTTCCTGGCTCTGATTTTCTGTATTCATGTTGTTTATTTTACTGTAAGTGCCTTTAAATTATTTTTTGAAGGAGACAGAGCATATTGACAAGTAAATTAGGATACTGGATCACTGACAGCCCAGGCTTTTAATGATTACAGAGAAAATCAGAGTGCTGTTGGGAAAACTCAAATATTCATAACCCTGTGAATAATACTACTGCTACTGTCCCCTATTTTTGGAAAGCCCCCACCTACCTTTTCCATCACTGAGCTCACTCCTACTGCATATTCATGACTGGCCCAAACATCACTTCCTAGAGGCCTTTGCTAACCCTCCCCTCGTTCCATGGTTGGGCGAGATGCATTTGGTGTGTTCTCCGTGCCACCTGGCGCTTCCCCTAGCACACCCCGTAGCCCTTGGAGTGAGAGGGGCACATGTGCAGGCCTGTCCCTCCCAGACTGCACTCTTTCCGTTGTGTGCTCGGGGCCTGGCACTTAGCAGGTGCTCGGTGAGTATCTCTGAGTGAGTGAATGAATATACCAGACACTTGTTTAACTCAAAGAAGAAGCGGAGAACTGACTTTTAACATCATTTAGTTAAATATCTACTCTAATGAAATGCTAGCTTACCCTAGTGTGAAGGTGTATGTTTAAAATAAACCACAGAAGAGCCGATTTAGAAGTATAAATTCTATGAGTCATGGCTGCCTGAGGACAAGAAGGCTATGTTCGAATGCAGAATTAACTCTTTTGTCAGGAAGCTCCTCCTTTATCTCGCTTATCTGCTGAATCTTTTAAGCTGTATATAGTTTGGTAGATTGTAATCATTTTGTGAGAATGTGTTAATTTTAGATAGATCCCACTTAAAGCTACCTTGCCCAAATGGATTTGTGTTTTCTTGGAAAAGCTGAGCGTCTTCTCCTTTCTGTGGGCTGGCTCCAGGTTCAGTCTGCAGCCCTGGATGAGATGTTCCAGCAGACGGAAGACACTGTTCGTCGGTATCAGAAGGCAGCCCTGCTTTTGGAAGGGCTGGCTAAGATCCTCCAGGACCCTGCTGACATTGAAAGTGTACACAAGTGTAAGTCGACTTAGTAGTGTGTCTCCCACCAGTATAGCTGGAAGAGCTGGGTGCTGGGAATTGTACTACCTGGGTTTGAATCTTGGCTTTCCAGTCTAGGGCAAATCACTTAACTTTTCTTTGGTCTCAATTTCTTGTTCGAAGAGATAAGGGAACAGTGCCTGCCTTGCAGAGCTGTTGGGAGGTGTAGAGATAATGCTCGCAAAACACTCACGGCTTTTGTCCCTACGCTTTAGATCCCTACACCGCACTACTGTGTTGGTGCGTGTGTGTCAGTGTATGCAGAGAACTTTGTTTTTATTATGAAGTAATACATGCAGTTATCTTAAGTCTCATGGGCTTAGTGACTGAAGAATCCTGTGAAGACACCCTGTGCGCTGTGTGTTTGGTATTGATAGCAGAATGGAGGTTGCTGCGATACCAGTGTGATCTCATCACTGGTCAGATATGAGCACAGTGATCCATCCGGTTTGAGGGGAGCAGAAAGGGGCCTGCCGGAATATATGTGGTCACAACTGTGTTCTGAAGAGCCACAAAGGCTGGCAGGTCTAAAATTATTTGCAGTTGTTTGTTTTTTATTTGCTGTGCTAATCCAAATTTTACCAGTGTGCAGCACTAAACTACAAGTCATACCCTAGCAATTACCAGGCAGAAAGAAGAAAAAGTATTCAGAACTGTTAACTTCGGGGCAAAAAAGAACAGAGATGAGAATGTAGGTAGAGATAGTGGTTTTAGTTAGTTTTTCTTTCCTTGGTTTTGAAAATATAAATGATCTTTATTGTGATTTTAATTTACTTTATTTGTAGATAAATCTAGTATTGAAAGAAGATTGTCGGCACTCTGCTGTAGCACTTCGACAATGTGAGCAGCTCCAGGCCTGTCCCGTGGCCCCTTGGTGGGGTATGAGGTGACACGTTAGGGGTACAGCTTGAGTTCTGTTACCCCATCCCCAGGAAACTAGTTTCTTACCTGGTGACGACCAAAGAACGAGCAGTGATCTCAAAACAAAAACAATCCAAAAACTACACATTTGTAGGAAATCTGCCTTATTGGAGAAGCCACCCCTTTCCTCTTCCATCATAGAAGCAGAAGCAAGAGTATTCCACTTGGCTCTCAGTTTGAACTTGGTAAATAAATGTACCTTAGAACTAGAATTATCAGTACATTTATTCTTAAGGATAATTAAGAATGAAACAAGTGAGTAGCTCTTAACTCAGTTCACCAGAGCAATGTGTGAAATTCCACGTGTTCACTGAGGTGTAAAAAAAAAACAAAAAAAACCCCACTTCATCTCATCCAGGTAATTTGATACTTGGGACAAGTTTGCCTGAATCTGAGTTTGCACCCTTAAACAACTCAGGAAGACGGGGCTTAAGGAGGCACGAAAGGTGGCTCTTAGAAGGACTTGTGAAATGTTCCATTTGACCTAATATGGACTCTTGTTAATCTTCCAAATCTTTCATATATTGCACTAATTTATTAAAACAACTCTGTATTGGACTTTGCAATTTAAAACTAACTGAGGCACAATGGACTTGTTTTAAAAATATTTTACTTGATTATATACACACACTGTTTCCAGAATTCACATGTAATCTCTGGTGGGCTTTTCAATGGTAAAAACTTGTGCTCATGTGAATCTTTGCATTTTTTTAACCTAGTCGTCTACACCCACAGATTTCCTCAGTGGTGTTTTTGAGCTGCTGGTCGTTTGCTTTCGGCTGCGGTTGTGCGTATGCGTGCAGAGCGTGCGTCGGTGCCTGCGGCTTCTGGGGCGGTTAAAGGCCGGGTCTGGTTTATTTGGGCAGTATTAGAAAAAATGTCGATCAAGGGATACCCTCAAGAATTTTAATAGGGCCAAATCAAAGTTGGTGATTTAAAGGTTTGTTAATGATGTGGAGTTTCTACATGAAATTAAATGAAAAGTGAGACTTGTTTTTTCTTAGGGAAATGGGCAGCTCTCTCCAGCCTAAAACGTATTTTTCGTGTTGATCCTGACAGTTCACGAAATAGCTAGTCATGGAGATGTGGGCAGTTAGCATCCCTCCAGAAATGTTTCCTAGGTTGTATATTATTTGTTTCTTTTATTTACCTGCTTGAATACTTGAATAAACCATTCTTCAGTTTTAATCCTTTTATTTTAATCCTTTTAGATAATAAATCTGAACTCTGACAAATTGCATAGGAGCTCTTTGGCATTAATCTAATTTTAGTATGCTGATAAAAACAAAAACATGGTTTTCCTTTACTTTGATGATGTAATGTGATTTGACCTTATTTATCTGTATGAAATTCCAGCAGTTAATTCGAACATTTATTTATATGATGTTTGTGTATTTTTAGGTCTTTAATACAGTGTTTCTACCTCTCATTTGTAACTGCATGCATTATTCTTGAAACTAGGTAAAATTCACCGAATTGTTGTATGGTAAATGAC
Source organism: Mormoops blainvillei (assembly GCA_004026545.1). Taxonomy (NCBI): domain Eukaryota; kingdom Metazoa; phylum Chordata; class Mammalia; order Chiroptera; family Mormoopidae; genus Mormoops; species Mormoops blainvillei. The sequence goes on from PVJD01001467.1 coordinate 235,644, forward strand.
CTTTTTATTACTGCTTGTACAGATGTAAATTAAGGTAAAATAAACCTTACAAAGTGTTTCTAGGGTAAAACTGGGTCCGTATTACACGGCTTTTCAAGCCAAGGCCTTCCTCACGATGTTTGGAGGCCCTGCCCCACCCCAGGGTGTCAGGCCCCGGGGGCTGTAATGGCTGCAGGACCGACGCTGTGCAGCAGGGGTTACTGCCCCTCTACCGGGCGTGTCTCGTGTACTTTGTTAGGTGTGCAGTTGCCACCCAGGCCTTCTTGGTTCTCCCTCCAGGGGGTGGGTTCATTCTCATCCTTCCTCCCCTCTCCAGTTTTTTTATTTTTATTATTTATTTATTTATTTATTTATTTTATTAAACACAGAACAGGTTCGCAGCGAGCCAGTGACGGACCTGAGGCCTGGAAACTAGGGGAGGGCTAAGCCAGGCTTTGCGACTGCCGGGTCCTTTCCTCTTCCTTGTGTGTAATGAAGGTTTTGTGATGGACAGTGTTTGTGCAGCTGAAGCCTCAACAGCAGGGAAGATCAGACTGCAAATTCATAAATAATGGTTCTGGTTGTGCTTTCATTATCAAGGCTAGTTGTTTAAGAGATTTCGCCTTGATTACAATAATAATAAACAAATACTTTATTTCTCTTAGTATTTTTTAATTTCATATCATCTGTTGCATAACGTAGAAATTGACCGGTTCATACATTCCTGGGCTGACACCTATATTCAAGCCATAACCTAGAACGTTACTGACATGCAAGTGTAAACCACTGAATTTGCTGACTGGCTGTTCCTGCTGTAAGGATGTGCTTTAACTACACTGGTGCTGGACCTGGCGGTTCCCATACCTGTGCACCCCGCCCCCGCCAAGAGGAGTAACCAGAGCAGCAGGTGTCCTGTCCCCACTGTAATGAGGGCCAGGAGCCAGGAGGGAGGCTTACCGTTGAGGGTGGGGTGCCTCTGTCTCCACAGAGTAGGAAGGAGGGTGTTGAGCTGGACGTTGTGGACATGAGGTCACTGACTCAGATACCCGAAGAATTCTTGAGGTGCTGAAGTGATTTGAGAATAGGCCTTGGCAGATGACTTCCCACTTTTAACGTATGCTTCCTCCTTGTAGTTTCTATAAGTGGTCTTAAGTTCTTTCTGGAATAAAGCAAAGTGATGCATTCTCTTGGAGGATTGCCTGCTGATGGACTTGACAGGGAGTAACTACTGAAAACTCGCAAGCTGAAAACTTGCCGTCATCCCCCCATCGATAGGTGCATCTGAGAAGCGTCCGTGCCCACTGCTGCGTGGCCCGGAGACAGTTCACGTCTGGGTGATGGACCCTTGAATCTGGCTGTTAAAGCCTGTGAAAATAGTTCCTTTGGGAGAGGAGCCAGGAGGGTACTTCCTCACAACCCGCCTGGGAAAGCATTGACACCAGGAAACTGACAGTCGTTCCCAAAAGCCCCGCTTCTGTGGAAGAGGCAAAGCCAAACTGGTGACGGACCGCTGTGAACTCAGTGACCACTGTCCTAGAGAAAGGAACAGAAGCAGAGAGGCTGCCGACAGTGCAGTCCCGCCGTGTGCGAGGACCAGGACACCGGGGCCCGAATCGGCACTCTTTGCAGGCGAAACGAATCTGTGGGATTTTTCCTTTTCAGAGAGGGTGTCTCAGCCCAGTCTAAAATGTGCCAGAGGTCCCTGGTGCCCCCGAGAGGTATCTGAGATGGGGCAGGGACTAACCCCCCTCACCTTACCTCCATTCCTGGCCCCCTCCCCCATCCAGGGCTTCCTGTCACACTGGCGCAGAGGCTCTTCTGGAGCCTGCACCGCGGGCGTGCGCACCAAGGTGTGTGAGGTGTGTTAGTAGCCTGCACCACTTCGCTTCCCTGCTTCCCTGGCCCAGCTGTATCAGTCGCACTCCCACCGAGTCCCCACTCCTCCGAGACCCTCCTACTTGGGGAGACTTTGTTCACATCACCAGGAACGGCCAGCAGAGCCCTCGTTGATTGAAAACTGTTCTGTCCGTCCTGGGGCGTCGTGGTGCACTTGGTCTGACTCCAGCTCCCCTGTGCAGCACCACGGTGTGTCCTTGGGCACATGCCCTGATCTTTCTGTATCTGGCAGACGGGGGAAGGGCACAGCTCACAGAGCCCAGGTGAGAGTGAAGCAAGCCAGCAAGTGTGCAGTTGTTTGCACAGCACCAAGAGCACGTGAGGTCCTTTGGGAGTGCCAGCTGTTGGAGTGGCAGTCCATCTGTAGCTCCTTGCTGTTTTGTTTTGGGGAGGGGTGGACAGCAATTTGTTTTGTGGGTGTTTTTCTTTTTCTTTTTCTTTTTGAGGCAAGGCCTGGATTCAGGGCTCCCTGGAACCAATTTTGCTTTAGCCAGACAACTTCTGAAAGGACACAGCTCCTTCCCCAGCCCACCCACCAGGCACCTTGCTTTCAAAATACCCTTTAATTACCCTTTTAGGTCAACCTGGCAATTTTAATGAAATGTGTATATCAATCTCGTATTTATTACTTTGATTCTCATATTAACCTTTACATGCCTCATTTTGCAGACGGAAAACACTGACTTGGAGAATAATTTCCCCAGAGAAAGCCCACACACCTAGGTAGGGTAGAACACTGCAGGTTGGACTGCCAGACTGTGGGGCGGGGGCCTGGCATGGAGCATCCGCCTCTCGCACGGGGCGCTAGAGTGCTGCTCCTGCTCCTGCCCTCGTCCTAGGAAGAGGGGAATGTAGGCCGCTTTATGACATTTGGTACCTAGGTGCCTCCTGCTGGAGCCCTCTTGTACTAGGAGAAGGCGGCCAACTCTAAGGAACAGATGAAGTCAGCATCGTGCAGCCCGCTTGGGACTGAAGCACAAGCGCAGTAGGTTTCAGAAACCACCCTTGAAATGCAGTGGAAGGACCTCTGTGACGTGAATAAACTCAAGCCTTTGATGGACCCACTTCACAGTTTCCTTGTTTGTTGTTGACACCTGCCAGTGAAATTGAATAGCAGGGGATTATCCAGTGGGGGGAGTAGCGGGGTGGGGGCAGGGTGGGAGGAGCTTCAACCCCAGGTTTGCCCAGGGTTCTCCCATGGCCCTGGCTGCCTCCAGGGCCGCACTCTCTCTGAGGCCGTAGATAAGAGACCCCTTCCCAGGAAGCTCCGTAGTCTGCCCCCACATCACTGTGCAGCCTCACACTGTCCAGTTTGACTTGACCAGTAGCACATTCAGGAGGCGCGTGCACCAGGGGGAGGGTGGCGTGCTCAGCCTTTGTCTCAAACCACCAGGACCCCCCGTGCTTGCTCCTCCCCCGACTCCCTTGCCTTGCCCACTTTAGCCAGTTAATGTGAGGTTCTTAGGCCCATGGGTTGTGCGCAGGAGTAGCCATCAGTATTTGGGCCCCGCCTACTGCAGGGAGAGGTTGCGCAGGAAGGGGCTGAGTTGGACAGGGATGTCTCCAGAAAGCTCTTACATGGTTGTCCATCTGGGCAATAAAATTACTTCCTCCTACACACCTGTGCCTGTCAGGGAGCAGCCATAGGAAGCCTGCCACTGGGGCGTCTGATGGGGCCCCATCGAGGCTGCTGCTTGGCTCTGGCTGGAGGGTTTCTGTGAAAGGGACAGGCGAGTGGGCTTCACCCTCCAGAAATAAACCAGGAGCTGGCTAACTGAGGGGCTGTCCTGAGGAGTGGAGGCACAAGCAGCTGAATTAACTTGTACCCGTAAATTAAGGATGCAAGGCAGATCCCCGGTTTCTAGTGGAAACCCAGGGTGTTTGGAGTATGAATTATTTTCTCCACAATGCCTTTGACTGTGAAAAAGTAGGATCCCCATACATCGGTCCCCTGGGGAGGACTTTTCCAAATCTAAGTATGATGAGAATTCACAAAAAAAGATTCGAATGCATGCCAAGTGTCTATAGGATGCTAAAGACGGCACGTGCAGCTGCCAATGGAATAACAGTCTCCTTCCCTGTCAGTAGTGTCTGGGAGTGGAAATCGTGGGGGGAGGACGGAGGGGCCTTGTGCTAAACTTGCTGTTCCGTAATGCTGCTATTATGTTCCACCATGAGCTCATTATAAGTAATTTTTAAAACAAGGGCTTTAGGTATGGGGAAAAATTATAAAAAGCAAATAACCAATTAGGAAAAGTATTTGCAGTAAATACAACATATGAAGGGAGATTAAGGTGTGGGGAAGTCCTAAGAGAAAATGAGGCAACCCCCTTTGTTCCCGACACCGTCCCCCGCCCCACCAGTCAGAAGCCTTACCATGAACAGCCAAGTGCATAAGCCCCTGCGTGGGCAGACCACAGGGCCCCACAGCAACACTCTTGAGTTGCCTGGCTGAGGACATGGAAGCAGATTCGCGAGGCCTTGGTGTGTCCCTGTTCTCCCGGACCGCATGTCCTGCGTCACCCTCCTTATGTGCTGACTATTGTGGGCCAGGTGCTTAGCCTCTTGGCTGTGTTTTCCTCATCTCTAAATGGAGATCGTGTAGAACTTGCCTCTCAGGTTTACCTAGGGATTAAATGAAATACTAGGGTGCTTCAGCAGTTCCTGACCTGTGAGGCCTGAGTGAGCACGTGATGGAAGATGGGTAGTCAGCTGTACAGCAGAGCCTGAGGCCCGAGGACCCAGACCCATGGCCTCCACTGACAACTCTGTCTCTTCCCTTCGTCAGCCACGTGCTGCGTTCCTGTCACATGTTTCTCTGAGGTGCGAACCCTCTTTTTCACTGAGAATGTGCTCAAATAACATTTATTAGGTTGGTTTGTGCACAGATCAACATTTTATTAACTCACTGAGGGACTGGCAGCTTGACTTCTTGGAAGCCTGTCGGTCAGAAAGGGTGTGAAAACGGGGTGGTGCTTGGGAAGCAGAATGCTTATTATGGTACATAAACAGCTCATGGTGAAGATGACAGTTTCCTGTCACATGGTCATAAAATCATCTGTGTTCCTCTGTAACGGGAAACCTGGGGCAGGGTGGTTCAGGATGCTGGGTGTTCTCAGACCTTGTCTGTACTGGGCTGAATAGTCATTTAGGTTTCGAGGGCCTCGGGGCCTCTGTTGCAGCTGGTCCGCTCAGCTGTCATGCCTCAAACCGCAGCCACTGCACACACGGGTGTATGACTGTTCTAATACAACTTTACAGATGTTAAAGTTTGCATTTCATATAATTTTCATGTGTCATGAAATAGTCTTTTAAATTGTTTTTCCACCCATTAAAAAAACCCAAAAACCATTTTTAATGTGTAAGCCATGGTCGGGAGCTGGCATCAGATTAAAAGCAGGAGAGGGAGAGGTTCACATGGTAATGACAGAGAGGTCATGGTGCCCAGTGGCCCAGTGGACGTGGAAGAGTGTCCGTTGGGCAGAAGGACCACACCGGTGACTGTCTGCTTTTAAACAATTCATCAAACTGTTAGTAAACATACAGAATGCAAAAATTTGCACAATTCTTCATCTTGGAAGATGTTTTGGAGCAATTCTGCTTTTCTGGTTCCATGACAAATGAAGCGCATCACTCCGCTCCTCAGTGGGCCTTCAGTGTGCGCCCTCACCTGCCTGAGCTTCCCGTGTTCTTCATCCATCAAAGAAAATCAAAGTAGTGCCTCCTAATACAATTTTTGTGGGGCAAATGCCCTTTGCACACGGATTGGTACTTAGCAAGTACTCAGTAACTTGTGATCATTTTCCTTTAAATACTCAGAGCTGCAGGGCTGTGCTCTCCAGGGCCTGTGGATGCCACGCTCCTGGGGCCGTTCAGCTGCTGAAGTCAGCGTCCCTCCAGGGCGCTGCCCGAGCCAGCCCTGGCCCTGGCCGCATCTCTCCGCGGGGCCACGTGGGCAGGCTGACTCCGCCAAACCGAGTCCCAGTGCCTTGTAGGGGGGCTGATCCTCGAGGAACATTTTAGCTCTCTCCTTTCTGCATTTAGAATGGGGAATGAGTAGATATGTTAAACCTTGGGTATGAGTTGAAACAATTTTCAGAGGCCCTAAGTCTCTGGCTCCCCTGAGCCACGCACTGTGTCCGCAGCGGGCCCCACCTCAGTGCCTTCGAGGAAGAACGTGCTCCAGAGTAGGCCTCCCCGGGCCGGTGGGCGCCTCCGGCCCGCACACCGGCCGAGAGCCGGCACCCCGGTCCCGCCGGGCAAGTCCCGCCCCGGGCCGACAGAGGGCGCCGAGCCCCCAGCAATGAGGCTGGACCCTTAGGCACCACAGACTCACGCGGACCGCGCCAGCTCCCTGAGCACCCACCTCGCCCGCTCCCCAGACTCCCAGTTCCCTTCCTAATAGAAGCGGTGAGATGAGTCCTTGGTGCCCTCTTCCCCCAAGGAAGCAGCCCAAGGGCTCCTCAAACTCCTCCTGCAGCTGGTCAGATCAGCCTTCCCTGGAGCTGCGGGTGGGGGGCGGTGGGAGTGGTGCTACCCCTCCGGAGAGGAGGCTGATCCCAAGGGTTGCCCTTGCTCTCCCTCCAACTCCTGCCTCCTCCGGGCCTCTCCTTGGTCCGGCAGAGGGCGCGCTTGCGTTGAGGATGGGCCTGGGTGATGAGAAAGGCAAGCCTGCTGCCAACCACAGTGCAGAAGAAAACGTTGGTCCCCACGTTGGTCCCCAACCGGGTTGGGGAGTGAGGCCTAGAATTCAGGGGTTCGGGGCTCGGTGTGCGCCAAGGTCCGGGAAGGAGTGCCCTCCCTGTGAGATGTGTTCTGTGCTGGAGGTGGACAAGAAGGGTCACAGGATTGTGCTGTCCACCTTAAATCCGCTTCATTCCTGGCGCTCAACACCATGAGGCACCAGCCATGCGAACCACTGGGGCTCTGGCCTCCTGGGACATGCTGAGGACAAGACCGAGATAACTATCACATGACAGCTGTGATTAATGCCACCAAGAGAGATGGATGATGTTATTGCTAAGGGAACTTGTGGTGGGGGCAGTGAGACCAGTCAGAAAGTCAGGAAAGGATAAGTGGTTGTTGACCATGTGAATAAAGGAGGGAAGCGACCTAGTGGGTTGGGCATCATCCCACAAAGTGAAAGGTTGCCGGTTGCATTCCCACTCAAGGCATGTGCCTGGGCTGTAGGCCAGGTCCATGGTCTGGGCACAAATGAGAGGCAACTAATTGATGTTTTTCTCTCACAGCAATGTCCCCCCCCCCCTTTTCCCCTCCCTTCCCCTCTCTCTAAAAATAAATTTAAAAAAATTTTTTTTGAAGGACCGTGTTCTACGAGAGCGACTAGCATGTGCAAAGGCGCTGTGCTGAGAAACATGCAGCAATTAAGGCAATAGATAGAACAGAACCATTCTCTGTCCCAGCAGTTTTGCTTCTGCAGCACAGTAATCGGTGTCTGAAATTATCTGGCTTATAGTTTTGCTTGTTTACTATCTACTTGCCTCACTAAAATGTCAGCTCTCTAAAGCCAGGCTTCTTACTGTGTCGTTAATTGTGTCCTCAGCACCCAGGACAGTGCCTGGCAAGCAGTAGGTGCCTGTTTTGTGCTAGTCTCGTCCTGTCAACAACCAATGTTGTGGTTGGACTGCCTTTGTGGTTCCTACTATGACTGTGAGATGCTCTTCAGCAATAATCAATAGGAAGCTTGGAAAACATAAAGGTTTATTACCTGCAGGACCTGGGAATTCCATAGCAGAGCTGGGGCTTCAGGTCAAGGTGCTGGTGGGAGGAGGAAGAGAGACAGAAGCAGAGAGAGGCTGAGCACCAAGGCCTGGGGTTCTGGGTTTGTTGGAATTGGGGTGAATTTTAAACATAATAATGGAAATTTAAAGCACAGGTAGCAAAAGACACATTTGGCCCAAATGGTTAGTTATTGAAATCTACCACAATTTCTAAAACAAAGGAGCATCAGTGGGGGGTGGGGGGCCTGGTTCTTTAGCCACATGGCTAGCACTGAGCTTGTTGAAGCAGGTGCCTCTTTCAAATGGATGCCTCTGCACCAGAGCTTCAATCAGGCATTGCATTACAGAAAAAAGAAAAAGAGAGAACCTACTGTCAGGGCTTAACGCTGGAGAGCTCAGTGACTGTTTGTGGAAAATGATGGTGACGGCTGACAAAGGTTGCATGCATTCCATGTGCCAACCACCATGGCCTTCCCCGCTATCCCCACAGGCACATAAAGCTGGCGGACCCGCTGGTGTGCCTGTGCTGTCTGGAGGTGCTATGCACGTGTGAGCAAGGAGGGGCATTCCGTGTTGAAACGCAGGCCCTCAGGCACCATCATGGGCACCGATGGTGTCTGTGTGGAGAGGGAGAGCGAGGGGCCTGAGGGGGCAGATCATCTGAAGCCCTGGGAAGGGTTTTAGCAAAGGGTGTGGCCTGACTGAATTGGCAGGTTGGAGAAAAGATTGGAGGGAGCACACGTGGCTGCAGGGACTCTGCTGAAACTTACTCGAACAAGAAAGACAAGTGATGTCTTTAAGGGGCCTGGAAAAGAAAATGACTGACATTTCAAAGGTCTGCTATCCTGGCTGCACAAGAACAATGGACAGGGCTCCCTCAAGGTGAAGACGGGCCTTTGCTAAGAAAGCAACAGGCCTGGGACATGACTACCCACCGTGACCTGCCCAGTTCGGAATTTGTGAGCAGACCATCCTATGGGGTTACTTCCGGTCACCGAGCTCGTCAGGTCTGCCATGCGGGCCCCCAGACCTTGTCAGGTTTTTTACATAGGCCCTTGCTGTTCACAGTTTCAAGAGATAATGAAGAGTTAAAATAAACATAACTTGGAGGTGAATAGGAATCAGGAGTGTGAAGTAGGGTTCTCTGTTGCTAGAAATAGTATAAGAGTTAGTTTTCACTGTGGTACAAATCACTCCCAAATTTGATTGCTTAAAACAGCGACCACAGTGTGCATCGCCTCTCCTAATTCTGTGGCCTGGGCGACCAGTTCTTCTGGTCTGGCTCAGAAGGGCGAGTACTCAGTGGTCTAGGACGGCCTCACTTGTGTTTGTCGGTTTGCTTGATGTTTTGCTGGGGCACCAAGGGTGGCTTGGCCACCCGCCTGTCATCATCCCTCAGACCAGCCCCGCCCCACTTACATGGTGGTGGCAGGAGAGGGCAAGGCGCGGGGCTCTGGCCCTCGCCAAGCCCCTGCTAAGTCATAGTTGCTGATGTCCCCTTAGCCAAGTCCAGATCCGAGGGGTGGAGAAGCAGGCTTCACTCCTGAAAAGTATGGCAATGACATTGACAAAGTCATGGGCACCCAGGGACAGGAGGAATTTCTGGGGCCACATCTGCAATCTACCACAAATAGAAGCTACTCTGGCTGGTTTAAGCAGAAAGGAATTTGTCAAAAATGACTCTTTGTAAGAAGAATTTTGGGGAGGCCCAGAGAACTGGGAACAAAATTGGAAATCAGGCCATAGACCTGGTTTCAGGAGGATACCGCCACATTATCAAAACCTGCCCCCACTGCTGCTCTGGGGTCTGACCTTGTGGCAGCTGCCACTGCAGCTACAGGCAAGACTCCTGAAATGTCTGCTTCTCTGTGCCTCCTTAGGATCCAGTGTGGTTCTGCCAAATCGGTGGAGCTGGGTCACATGCAGGTCCTGTTGGACAAGGCAGGCGAGCTTCGAGCAGCAGGCCTGGTCATCCTCTCTGTGTACAGGGAGAAGAGGCAAAGGCGCACACAGACTGGCGGGGAGTGGGGAGTGGCCTCGCCCAATGGCCAGCGCCCTGGGGAAGCAAGGTTGGAAGATTGGGGTCTAGGAGATCTGGAGAAGGGGCATGTGGATGACCCAGGACAGAGACTTTCAACCGGTGTGCTGTAGGAATTTTTAAAACATGCAATGGCGGACTATTCAGGGGCACGGACCTCTTTTCCCTTAGATTGTCAAATAAAAAATGACAACAGCCAGCACAACAATAGCTGTCTGGTGTGAATGAATAAAAATGACATAGATTTTTGTCAGATCAGCAAAAATATATATATTTTTTGGTGTGCTGCAGACCACTTTAGTACTTTAGTAATCGGTTTATGTGTGCCATGAGATGAAAAGGTTGAAAATAACTGAGCTAGGAAGTTGGCAAAAAGTACTGCATTTCACATCAGTGACCACCAGAGAACTCACTGAGCAAAGCAGGTAGACAGGGTAACTCGTCCAGTGGAGGTCCAGCAGCTTATGTCCTCGGCGTCCCTGGTGCTGGCGCTCAGAGCCCACCACCAGCCAGCCATGGGACACAGTCGGAAGCTACCCGTGGGCAGCAGGCCGATCCGCTAATGCCCAACATGCCAGCCGCCAGGCCAGTGCTGACCTCAGGGGGCCACCCTCTCTTCCAGGCGCATTTCGTGAGACCGGCCCCTCGGGTGGCGCCGCAGCAGTCAGCAGCCAGGACTGAGCAGTAGCCCGACTCAGCAGCGGCGTGTCCTTCCGCGCCAGGTCCCCGCTCCCCGGCGAAGTGCTTGCACTGGGCCTCCATCCCTGGGCAGCTTTTTGGGAGCCAGGCGCACACAGAGGGAGGGCTGTGGGCCACTCACGCTCCGCAGCAGGACCTGTGGTAGGCCATTGTGTTGATAAAGTTTTTACGAAGAAATCGTGACTTAGACAGAGGCGGAGGGGTCGGGGGTGGGGGCCGGGCGGAACTCTCCCTGTCATCCCAAGAGCCCTAGGGAAGAATGCTCTTAAGTTAACCTCCTCTGCCACTCTGCACAACACCTGCCCAGCACCATAGGGGCAGCCCTTCCTTCCGCCCCAGGAAGCCCTTTTTGGACATGGACTATCTAGTCGATTGGTGTTAGGGTTGACAATATGTATCCTCTGACCACAGTGATAAGGGGCTGGGCCTGAGCCCCTCCACAGTGAGCACAGAGGCCTTAAGTGGCGCAGGACCTTGGAGATCAGGGACCACCTGGAAGGAGAGGCAGGGGCGGCCGTGAGAGCTGGGGTTTGTGAGGCAGGAAAGCTTGAACAGGAGGTCCGGAACCGACGCGGGAGTTAGAGGGAGACCTGCCCACCGGATCCTGAGCTTCAGGACCGGGAAAGGGAAAAAGCCTCCACTGGGAGGGCTGCACAGGACACGTATCTTCTTGTTCTTTGGGGCAAATCGGGTTTCTAGTTCGGACAAAGAAGAGGGAGCCGTACTTTCCAGAGGACTCTGGGGACGAATGGGCAGGGCTGAGTGCAGGGCCATGGCTGAGCTGGGACACAGGCTGAAGAAGGGCGACTTCTAAAGGTGGAATCTTTATTTTGCCCTAAGTGGTGGGTGTGTGTGTGTGGGTGTGTGGGTGGGTGTAGGAGGCTGGGGCTGCTTCCCCTGCCCCTGGGGCATCTCTGCTGCTGCTCCTGCTCCTCCTTCCAGCTCCCAGAGCCTCAGCTTTTCCTGCTGGCGAGCTCTGGGAGGGCGGGGACTGCACTGGCCCCCGGGGGGCTTAGCAAGTGGCATTGACAGATTTGCTGCATTACTGGCCCATGTGGTTGGCACTTAAAGGAAAAAAATGTGTATTGTGGCAAAATACGCAGAACATAAAAAGTAACCACTTGAACATGTTCCTTTCAGTGGCATTAAGCACATTGGCGTTGTTGGGCTACTGTCATCTCCATCCATTCCCAGGAGCCTCAGTCTTCCCAGACTGAAACTCTGGGCCCACTCCACACTAACTACCCAGTCTCCTTTCCCCGCCCTGGCAACTGCCACCCAGCGGAATCATTCAGTATTTCTCCTTTTGTGTCTTTCATTTGGCAGAATGTCCTCAGGTTCACCCATGTTGGAACATGTGTCAGGATTTCCTTCCTTTTCAACACCGGATAATTTCCCGTTGTGTGGGTAGTGTGCAGGCGGTTTGAAAAGGGGCCGCGCACGCTGTAGGTATCTCAGTGGTCCCGGGAGCAGCTGCCAGCCGCGGTCCAGGGTCACCAGGGTTGGACACAGGTGAAAATGGCATGTGCTTCAGTGGGGGGTCCCCTGAGGGACTCCGCCAACGCCCCCCCACCCCCCAGCTCCCAGGGGCTGCACTGCCCTCTGCGTCCCGTGCGCTCTGAAGACCTCTGTCCAGGGTGCGCAAGCGAGGGGCTCGGTCCGTCGCCCCAACCTCTCTCTGCCACCTAAACAGGACCCTGCAGAGCTTGGGAGCTGAAGGAATTGTGAGCCTAAGGAGACTTTTTCCTTATTCCTGTAACTACCCTCCAGCAGATGGGTTCCCCACCCCGGGAGCCAACTGAGGGGCTCCCTCCTAGAGAGTTACTGAGAGCGCAGGGGGTGGCATTTCATCGCCCCATTAGGATGTGTTCTCATTCGGGAGACTTATTGAAGAGAGACGGGGGCGGGAGCCTGCGCCGCCCATTGGGCACCCTGAGGGCTCGCCGCTCCTCTGGCTGGGTAGGGGGCCCCGATGGAGGGTGCTGTGGAGGGCGGGGTCAGGAGCTGAAGGACAGCAGCGGATCTCCCTTCCCTGACCGCGCGGCGTCGACACTGCGGGGCGCTGAGAGCCCGCGCGGCTCGCCCACGGCGGCGGCCGCAGCAGCCCCGCGGAGGGAAGGGCTTAGCTTCGTCGGTGTCTCTCCTGCCAGCGCAGCGGGGCGCGGGGCACAGGAGACAGACCTGCGGACAGGAGTGAGACCCACTCTGGAATCGAAGTGTTAAACTCGTCTGGGCGGCGCTTTCGGTACCGGAAATTGACCAGAAGTGAAGGCAGCGGCTGGGGATGTTTGAAGGGATGGAAAATAAAGATTCGAGGGGGTACAGTCGGAGGCAGTAATTGAAAACAAATTTAAAAAGCCATTTAGTATTCATACCTCACTTGGTATGAATAATTCCAAGTACTAGCCTGGAATTAAAAGTACAAAACTCTCCAGGGGAGAGGAAATGCCACAGGGCACCGATGCTACGCAGGCTCAGGTAACACCCGCCCAACGCCGTGACCAAGGTCTGCGGTGGGCACAGCAGAGCGGAAGTGAGGGCCTCCTCGGTTCCTGCCTCACACAGAGTCACAGGGGAATGCGCTGGCATTTTGCTTTCGGATAACTGTGGAAGAATGTGCATCTGGTTCTGAGAGCAGGGAGTGAGAAGGGGCCGAGGGTGAACAGGGAGGTGGGGGAGCTGACAACTGACAGGGGAAGGGGAGGGAGTCAGGACCACTTGGGGGAAGAACAAGGCCAACAGCCACCATAGTGGAATGGGAAGAATAACATCAAGCATTTCACTCATTATTCTAAACAAGAGAGACACTCAGATATAAATAAAACAAACCCCAGCTGTTTGTAATGGACAAGAAATGCATGCAAAGCAGCATGATAGAGAAAGGCTGGAAATGATTAGGAGTGCGGGCGGACGCAAACAAAAATAAGGTGGGACTGGCGACGACTTTACGGTTAAAACGTGGCGTGATGAAGGAAAGCAGAGATTATGAAGATTTGTCATAAAGCTGCGTGAATGAAGCAATACGATGGTTTAAATACATAAGGCAAGAGTACTAGAAGTATAAGGAGAGGATTCATGACACATCTCTCAGAATTAGACCAAGTAAATAAAAAAGAATGATATAGAGGAGTAATCAATAAATTTGATTTAATAGGTGGAAATTCTTACATCTATCGAACAGAAAACATATATCTTTCACCCCCTCAACTGTTGAGTTTTCTTTTTAAAAAAAATTTTGTTGACTTTATTGGGGTGACACTGAAAGCATATATCTTAGTATTCATGTGTCCCTGGAAATGCTGCAAAAATTAATCATCTATCTGACCACAAAGAAAACCTGAGCTGATACAGAAAAGTAGAGAAAAGGCCATATTTATTTCATAATCTGATAGAATTGGTAATAAATAATAAAGGTGTGACCAATATAACATTAACTACCTGGACATTAGGAAACACACTTCTAGAAAACACTTAGGCTAAAGAGGACACTGAGAAGGAAATTAAATAAAAAACTTTTGAGAGAGCAATGAAAATAGAGTGCTTCATGCTCAAACCTCTGGGATAGAGCAAAACTGAATCCAGGGGAAAATTAAATGCCTTCAGTATTAGAATAGAAAGGCAGAAAATAAAAATCCCTACATACTCAGGGTAAGTACCAAAAGAGAGAAGAAGAAGATATTGTTCGGGTAACAGAATTCGATGAACTAGAGACCCAGACCTACTTGCACCTTCATATTTCCATGCGAAAGGACAGATGAGTGTGAGTCAGTCTTCTCAAACCCCCGGGACAGGAAGCCCAGGCTCATCATGACTTGCACTTGCCTTGCAATAGGAAAAATGATGTAGCAGAAATATACCAGATTAGGAATGAGAAAGGAGACACGAGATTAAAAGAATTTTAAGCAAAGCATATTCAACACTAGGGCAACAAGTTTGAAAACCTGAGAGAAATGGGCGTGGCAGCCCAGTAGGAGCCTCGGACTGGGGATGCTGAAGTCAGTGGGAGGCCGTGGCCGAAACCTGGCTCTGTCCTCACCAGCCAGTCACTCACCTCTCTGTGCTGGAGTTTCCTCATCTATAAACTGCAGAGAATAAAGTTTCTTCCTGAATCTAGGGTTTTTTTCTATCAGGTAGTTGTGAGGATTAAATGAGTTAATACATGGAAAATCCATCATTACTGTTGGTATTTTTATTAAACAGTGTTGGCACAACAGGCTGTCCATCAAAAAGAAAGTAACACGGATTCTCTTTTAGTTCATGTGTAAAATAATTTCTTTATGTACTCAGAGTAAATAATAAAACAATAAAAATCTTACAGAACATCTAAGGAATTAGATGAACAGCCTAGGATCAGAGAGGACTCTCCTCCAAATTAAAAGTGAAGAGTTCTATCAGGCTTTATAAATATTTTGCATATCAAACTATACCGTAAATAAAGTCCAGGACAAATGACAAATTGGAGAAAATACCAGTAACCTAGAAGGCCATAATACAAAGAACTCTTAAGAGACATTGACCAGGAAAACACAAAACAGACCTGAAGCAGCACATGGAGACTGTGCTTCCCAGACCCAAATGCAGATGGCCTGAGCCTTCCCAAGCCCAGTGCAGATCTCAGGCCTGGAACTGCGGACTTGGACTCGAGAAACCCCAGGGCTCCCGCTGCTGCACCTGCAGCGGCTCGCACAGCCCTGCCGCTCTCCAGCAGGGCTGAGGAAAGCCCTCTGGCAACACCCAAGAAATTAAAAATGCAAATATTCCTTGGACTCTATTACAAAGAAATAAAATCACCTGGAAGTTCAAAGAAGTTTACGGAGAAGTGGTCAAAAAGCGGAAGCAAAGAGATGCCCCATAAATAGGGAACGTTATAGCACTACGTTTATAAATATTATTAATATTAATATCAATATTAATGTTAAACAGCCACCCGAGTGGATAGAATCTATGCACCTGTCCCCTGGGCCTTGGAGGGACTGTGCCCACACCCACCACTGAGTAGGACCAGAAGATGTGGAGAGGTGTTTGATAAGACCCTATTTTAGAAAGCAATGACAGCCCCATGTGCCACGTACATTTTAACTTCGTTGGACATCACCCGCACATTGAGAAAAACACAGGGAAAACGGACTAGAGTTATAGGGGACGCTGCCACCGAGGGAGGGGCGAGCCGCGTGTGGAAGAAAGACTGGTCTAAAACACATGCCTCCCATGTCTGCATGTTTGTGGAGTCGTATTTGTGTGTTGTGCAGAAATAAAATGGATTCTCGCCATTTGGGTATAAACAGCTTACTTTATGTGTGATGGGGGTGCGCTCTGCGTGCTGGCTCTGATTCGGGGTGCGGCCCAAGGGAGTGCCCAGGCCGCTGCCCAGGAGCGCCCTCCTGCCCGCCGCCAGCCAGGCTCCCTCCCAGTAGGTGGGGCGCGCGCGGGCTGGCGGGCGGTTAGAGCGGGGCTGCGCTGGGACTTGGGTGGCTGCCAGGCAGCGGTGCCTAGCTCACCGTGACTTGCACTTTGCTGCGGCTCCACCCTGGCCCTGCCTTCTGTGCCACCCGGCTGCCCTTCGTCCTGACTCAGGCCCAGGCTTCCTGGGTGTCTCCTGGGAGCCTCCGCAGCAGGAAGGTTGGGAGATCAGGATGAGAGGTGGGGACCGCTGCAGCGTCCCTCTGCCTCCCACTTATCTTCCCCGCACCGACTCCAGGGCTGCAAAGCTGCGGCTTCTCCCATCCGAGGCACTGCGGCCCACGGCAGAAGGCAGAGAGCTGCGAAAGCCCGCGAGCCCTTCTCTTGGTTCTCCCAGAGGGTGCGGCTGTGGCGAGGAGGCCGTGGGGCAAGGTCCTTCCGCTCGCCGAGCTCCCCTAGAGGGACGGGCTCTCTAAACAGCAGCAGAGGAACTGATAACAAACAAACAAACAAACAAACAAAAGCAACAACAACAAAACAAACAGTGTCATCTCGCGGTTCACCCTGGGCATTTTTAAGAGTTGTTGGCCAGGACCCTCCTGCCAACTGCAAGGATTGAAGGGGACCCAGGAGCAGGAACCCCTTGGTCAGAAATTATGCGCAGTTGGGTGAAGCCAAGTTCAGCTTGCCCCTCCCCATTCCTCCTCCTCATCTCTCCATCGTCACCCCAACCAAGCCCTGGCAGTCAGCCCTCTAGGCTGGCGAGCCCCTCTGTTGGTGCATTATCCTGCAGTCCGTGTGTGAAGGGCCCTCACCCAGCCGGAGGGTGTTGCAGCTGGGCCTCCCAGCCGGGAGCTGATGGCGTCGGTGCGCCGAGGGCCTGCACGGGGCAGTGGGAAGAGCAGGCTACAGAGAGCCCCTGCAGGGGCTGCCTGGAGAGCCAGGAAGGAGGGGAACGCGGCCCTCCTGCAGGTGGCCAGAGGCAAAGACCTGTTTATACATATTCGAGTTGGGAAAACAGGCGTGTTTGGAGAATAAAACTTTTTGTAGGTAATCGATGTAGCTCTTTCAGTGGATTATTTTGGAGGGAATTTCTCTTTCCAAAGTTCTTTAATACATGTTGCCTCATTAAGATCCTACCACAATGGAGACTACGGCACAACCACATTTACTGGCAGGGAAGTCAGACCCAGAGAGGGTGTCTTTTCCCGTCGCACAGCTAAGGAGCCATGAAACTGTGACACATTTAACCCTACATGCTGCCTTCAGATGAGTTTTTAAAATACACTTTTTGCCCTGGCTTGTGTGCTCAACTGGTTGGAGTGTTGTCTTGTAGAACAAAAGGTCGCAGGTTTGATGCCTGGTCAGGGCACATACCCAGGTTGCGGGTTCAATTCCCTGTCAGGGTAGGTCAGGGGACATACATCCATGTTTCTCTCTCTCTCCCCCTTCCTCTCTCTCTAAAAAGCAATGAAAATAATGTCCTCGACCCTGGCTAGTGTGGCTCAGTGGATTGAGCGCCGGCCTTCCAACCAAAGGGTCCTGGGTTTGATCCCCAGTCAGGGAGCGTGCCTGGGTTGCAGGCCAGGTCCCCAGTGTGGGACGTGTCAGAGGTAACCACATAATGATGTTTCTCTCCCTCTTTTTCTCCCTACCTTCCCCTATATCTAAAAATAAATAAATAAAATCTTTAAAAAAATAAAAGTTTGTACCAATTTAAAAAAAAGTTCTCAGGTGAGGATTTTAAAAAAATACACTTTTCACTTTTGAATTGTTTTAGATTTACAGAAAGTTGCAAAGGTAGTTGTGACAAACGAGTGACATCAGTGCATTAATGAATCAATGTTGGTGCACTCCTATTTAACTAGGTCCACACTTTATCCGGATTTCTTTAGTTTTTGCCTAACGTCCCTCTTCTGTCAGGACCCTGCCCACGAGGTCACCTTACACCCTCATGTCTCCTTAGGCTCCGCTTGGCTCAGACTTCCTTCTTTTTGATGACTCGATGTTCTGAGGAGTGTTTGTCAGGTATTTTGGAGAATATCCTTTAATTTGGGTTTGTCTGATGTTTTTCTCATGATTAGACTGGAACTATGAGTTTGTGGGAGTAGGAGCACAGAGGTGAAGCACCGTTTTCATCACATCTTATCCAGGGAGCATGCCGTCACTGTGAGTTACCACTGATGATGTTGGCCCTGACCGCCTGGTGGGCTGCGTTCCTGCGGTTTCTCTGCAACAGCTGCTGCCCCAGCCTGTGCACGCTGGCCTCCCTGGAAGGGAGTCACAGTCCCATCGGGCACTGAAGGTAAGGTGGTGGGGGGGTTAGGCTCCACCTTCTTCACGGAGCACAATCCGCATAAATGATTTTGAATTCTCCTCTAAGGGAGATTCCAAAAGGATTTTCAATTCATTTTCCCGTTTTCTTAGAGTGAAGATGCTGAACATATTATAAACATTTTAATAACTTTATTGATCTAGAATTCAACACCATATTATCCACCCATTTATGTGTACGGTTTAATGCTTTTTAGTTTTTTCTGCAACCATCATCACAATCGAATCATGAACACTTTTGGGCCCCCTAAAAGGAAATCCCTACCCAGTAGCAGTCACTCCCCACTCCCCACTCCCCTCCTCCAGTCCCCTTCCTCAGCTCCCTGTCTATAGATTTGACTTTCCTAGATGTTTCTTGTGAATGGAATCATAGGGTATGAAGTTGTGTGTGACTGGATTATTTTTCACTTAGCATGATGTTCGCAAGACTTGTCCACATTGCAGTATGCGTCAGAACATCACCCCTTGACAGCCAAAGGCTACTACTGCATTGTGTGAGTGTGTCGCAGTTTGTTTATCTGCTCATCAGTTCAAATAGACGTTTTGCTGTTTCCAATTTTTGGCTACTATGAAAAAAGCTGGTGTAAATATTCATATATAAGGTTTTGTGTGGACATATGTTTTCATTTTTCTTGGTTATGTATCTAGGAGTGGAATTGTGGGGTCATATGGTAACCCTGTGTTTAACTTTTTGAGGAACCACCTGATTGCTTCCAGAAGCCGCCACGCCACGCTATGTTCTTTCCCACCAGTGGTGCAGGAGGGTTCCAGTTTCTCCACATTCTCAATATTTGTTATTGTCTGTCTTTTTAAAAATACGTAACCATCCTAGAGGGTTTAAAGTGGTATTTCATTGTAGTTTTATTTTGTATTTCCCTAATGACTAATGATGGCAAACATCTTTTCATGTGTCTATTGGATATTTATATCTTTTCTTTGAAGTAATGTCTGTTCAAATCCTTTGCCCATTTTTAAATTGGGTTCTTTGTCTTTTTATTATTGAGTTATAATAATTCTCTATGTATTCTGACAGAAGTCCCTCATCAATAGATGATTTGCAGATATATTCTCCCATTCTGTCTTGATGGTATAATTTGCAGCACAAAAGTGTTTAATGTTGATATAGTTCAATTATCTGTTTTTTTCTTTTGTCATTTGTGCTTTTGGTCTTGTATCTAAGAAATCACTGCCTAACTCAAGAACATGAAGGTTTACTCCTGTGTTTTCTTGTAGAAGTTTTATAGTTTTAGCTCTTATATTAAAACTGACATCCATTTTGAGGTAATTTTTGCACACAGTGTGAGATAAAGGTCCAACTTTATTCTTTTGCATGTGGACATTTAGTCATTCCAGCAACATTTGTTGGAAAAACTGTACTTTCCTCATTGAATTGTCTTGGCATCCTTGTCAAAAATCAACTGACCATGCGCGTTAGGATTTATTTCTGACCTCTCAGTTCTATTCCATAGACCTACGTGTCTCTCTTTATGTCAGTATTTCAGTCTTGATTACTGTAGCTTTGTTGTAAGTTTTGAAATTAAACACTCCAGCTTTGTTCTTCTTTTTAAGATTGTTTTGGATATTCTGGGTCCCTTGAATTTTAAGTTTAGCTTTTCTATTCCTGTAAAAAAACCAGCTGGGACTGAACAGAAATTGCACTGATTCTATAAATCAATTTGGGGACCCTAATGTCACATCTTCCAATCCATGAACATGGGATCTCTGTCCATTTTTTAGATCTTCTTTAATTTTTTTCAATAATGTGTTGCAGTTTTCAGTGTACCAGTCTTGCAATTCTTTGCTAAATTTTGTTAAATTTATATCTGAATTTATTTCTTCTTGCCCTGGCTAGGTAGTTCCGTGGGTTAGAGAGTTCTCCCGATACACCAAGGTTTCGGGTTTGATCCCTGGTCAGGGTACATGCAAGAATCAACAAATGAATGCATCAGTAAGTGGAACAACAGTTGATGTCTGTCTGTCTGTCTCTCTCCCTCTTCTTCCCTCCCTCTCTAAAATCAATAAATAAAAAACATTTTTAGAGATTAAATTTATTTATTCTCTTTGACGCTATTGAACATCGAACTGTTTCTTTGGCCAGCATCCCTCCTCCTGGCTCCTCAGAACTGTTGGTCTCCCTCGTGCGTCCTCTTTCCTCCTGCAGCGTGCAGTCTGCCGGACCTGTGAGGCCCGGCGCCCAGGTTGGTGGGAGCCACCTGTGTACGCAGACGCGGTACGTTGGAGGTAGGGCTGGAGGGGCTCTGCCTGGAGGCACAGACATGGGTCCTGTTGCTCCCAGTGGGGCTGCTTCGGGCTGGACCTCACTTCTCAGGGGCACAGCGTGCATTGGGTGGCTGCGCCTGCACCGTGGTGCCTACCAAGCGTGGGTCGAAGTCCTGGTTCTGCTGCCTGTGAGCTGCGAGCTGGCGGATAAAAGTTCTTATGCGACTTCATTCCCCCTCCTACAAAATGGGGGCAATAACACCTTCATTGTAGAATTGTGATCAAAGGTCCCACTGCAAGGGCTCAGTAAATGGTGGCGGTGACAATCACAGGCAGCCCGGGCCTGGCCTGAGACTTGCCGTTGTCTGATAACTTCATGGTTGCCACTAAAAACATTCCATTGCCCCTGAGAACAATTTATTATAAGGTTTTATGCTGTCACCCTAGCTCCTCAGACACTTAGAAAATGTAAACTTAATCCTGTGCCACACACCAATATAAAATCTTACAGTCACGTCATTACCATGAATCTACCCAAGTTTATTTAATTATAAAATATAATTTTGTAAATATATATTGAATTAGGTTCCTGGACCCAATTCAGTGCGTGTTGCGGGGTGGTGAGGGGCACGAGATACCCCGCATCAACAAACAATTCTCAGACACCAGTGGGATGTGAGAGAACTTACTAGAGGCAGCATCAGATGCCACAGGTCACACGTTCTGTCCTGTAAGGCTGCTTGCACTTCAGACGCCAGACACAAGCCCAGGCTCTTGCCTGTGCTTCTAACCTACTGGCCAGAAGGGCCCCAGCCACCAATTTGGGTTTGATTAATTTGCAAGAATGGCTCACAAAGCTCAGAAACATGTTACTTACTAGATCACTGGTTCATCATAAAAGGATACAACCCAGGCACAGCCGGATAGGAGAGAGGCGCAGGCGAGGGATGTGGGAAGGGGTGCAGGGCTTCCGTGCCCTTCCAGGTGCCACTTTCCCCACGTCTCTGTGTGTTCATCAGCCTGGAAGGTCTGCACAAAAGAAGGCTGTGCCCTGGGC
This sequence comes from Mormoops blainvillei, assembly GCA_004026545.1. Taxonomy (NCBI): domain Eukaryota; kingdom Metazoa; phylum Chordata; class Mammalia; order Chiroptera; family Mormoopidae; genus Mormoops; species Mormoops blainvillei. Next base: position 257,008 of record PVJD01001467.1, read on the forward strand.
GGGTAGCCGAGTTGGTTAGAGCATCGTCCCAATACGCCAAGGTTGCAGGTTCCATCCTTGGTCAGGACACACACAGGAGTCAACTGATGAATGTGTAAGTAAGTGGAACAACAATTAACGTTTCTCTCCCTCTCCTTTCTTCTCTCTCTCAAATCAATCAATAAATTTTTTTTTTTTTAAAGACCAAAAAGCTGTCCTCCTGGATTTTTATGGCTGCTTTATTATGTAGTCATGGTTGACTAAGTCAGCAGTTTTCAACCTTTTTCATCTCTTTTATGATACACATAAACTAATCATTGAAATTCTGTGGCATACCAAAAACATGTTACATTTTTTGCCAATCTGACAAAAAGGATAGGTATGGTTTTGATTCATTCACATCAGATGACTATTGTCGGGTGGCGATTATCATTTTTTATTTGACAACCTAAGGGAAAGAGGTCAGTGCCCCTGACTAGAGGCAGGTATTGCATGTTTTACAAATTCTTGCATCGCATCTGTTGAAAATCGCTGAACTGTCATTGGCCAGCGGTGATCGAACTTAACCTCCAATCCCTTTCTCCTACTTGGAGGTCAGGGGGTGAGACAAAGTTCCAGCCCTCCAATCACAGGGTTGGTTCCCCTGACAACCAGACCCATCCTAGGTACTTCCAAAGTCACCTCCTTAACATAACAAAACACACCTTTATTCTCCCAACATTTAGGAAACTCCCAGGGTTTTGAGAGCTGTGAGCTAGAAACTGGATGAAGACCAACTATCTCATAAATCACACTATATTTACAAATTTATAACATGTAGCAGATGATTAAGAGTAAATAACATGATTTTCTTATAGCAATTTGGTTCTTTTTTAGATTTTCATAAAGCTTAGTTTATTCATTTTAAACCCCATTTTAAAAAAGTATATTTTATTATTATGCTACTATAGTTGTCCCAATTTTTCCCCCTTGGCACCCTGCCACCCGGTACCCCTCTTTCCTCTAGTAATCCCTCCCTTAGTTCATGTCCATGGGTTATACATGTAAGTTCTTTGGCTTCTCCCTTTCCTATACTATTCTTAACCTCCCCCTGTCTATTTTATACCTACAAGTTATGCTTCTTAATCCCTGCACCTTTTCCCCCATTCTCCCCCTTCCCCCTCCCTGCTGATAACCCTCCAGATGATCCCCATACCTATGACTCTGTTCCTGTTCTGATTGTTTGCTTGATTTGTTTTTGTTCTTGTTTTTGTTTTTTAGATTCAGTTGATAGTTGTGAGTTTGTTGTCATTTTCCTGCTCATAGTTTTGTCCTTCTTCTTTTTCTTAGATAAGTCCCTTTAACATTTCATATAATAAGGGCTTGGTGATGATGAACTCCTTTAGCTTTACTTTGTCTGGGAAGCACTTTGTCTGCCCTTCCACTCTAAACAATAACTTTGTTGGACAGAGTGATCTAGGCTGTAGGTCCCTGCTTTTCATCACTTTGAATACTTCTTGCTAGTCCCTTCTAGCCTGCAAAGTTTCTTTTGAGAAATCAACTGTCTTACAGGAACTCCTTTGGAGATAACTCTCTCCTTTTCTCTTGCTGCTTTTAAGATCCTCTCTTTATCTTTAACCTTTGGCACTGTAATTATGATGTGTCTTGGTGTGGTCCTCTTTGGGTCCAACTTGTTTGGGACTCTCTGTTCTTCCTGGACTTGTATATCTATTTCCTTCATCACATTAGGGAAGTTTTCTTTCATTATTTTTTCAAATAAGTTTTTGATTTCTGGCTCTTCCTCTTCTCCTTCTGACACCGCTATGATTCAGATGTTGGCACGTTTGGAAATGTCCCAGAGTCTTCTTATTCTGTCCTCGGTTTTGTTTTGTTTTTGAATGCTTGCAATTTTCTTAAAGAATAAATAGTAATTGCTTAAATCAGTGTCTCTCAAACTTCACCGGAGGCATCGGACCCCCCCTGGCAGGTGTGTGACGACACTGATTGCAGGGCCTCAGCCCTGCATGTCTGACTGAGGGGAAGAGGCTGGGCCTGGAAACCTGCCTCCCTTGTAGCTTCCTAGGGGATGCTGATGCGGCTGGTCTGGGGACCACATTTTGCGCACTCCTGATTTATACTTTTTTAGTTGGTGACATGAAGGCCTGGGTTCATCAGATAAGGTCACACGGGGCCACATTTGTCTCCATCACCTCACTGTGGTTTAGGGTCTGGTCCTCACAGCCTCGTGGGCCCAAAAATTTACGTGCGTCATCATGGCATGAGTAGGTCCACCATCTGGGGCAGGAAAGATGTGAGCTGAACTTGTAGAGATGAACCAGGAGGCTGACGTGTTGTGTTTACAAATGAGGTATTGCCTGCCAGACAAGTCGGCCTAACAGCTGGTCTGCCCATGTGGACAACCTGTGGGGCAGCCAAGTGGTTATCAGAAATGACAATTTGTCAGTTTATAACCACAAGAGTAACTGCCAAGTTAACTGTACCAGAGTACCCTCTCCCTCTTAGCAAATGGCTGGGGAGGCCAAGGCGTCAGAAGGTAGCTTGGTGAGCCCTAGCCAGCACCGCGCCTGAGCGGGGAGCCTGGCCGGGCGCAGCCCACAGAGCCGGGGACCCCTCTCCAGGCAGGCTGGCCCTGAGGAGCTTGGCCAGCAAGGGCTCTGTGGTACCTCTTGTCGGGCCAAGGCCCCCCTTCAGGTCACGCGGTCTTCCTCCAAACAAGTTTCCACTTATTAGCCTCCCCTCCCAGGCTTGTACCCAGAAAGTTCCATTTTGACTGGAGTTTTGGGTGTTCCCGAATGTTTCATCACACGTTCACAAAGAGTTTAGTCTCTTACCCCTCACAAGAGGTGTTGTGTCCGAGTTTATGGTTCCCCTTACAGTTCCAAGTTTCCTCAGGGCACCTCAGGATCTGGTCACAGACTCATTTCCAGATTCTAAGTCCAAGTAGGTTTTTCTACCTCACCTCAAAGGCTGCCTCAGATGCTTGGATATACAGCCTCAGCATGGGGGGCAGGCGGGGGCAGCAGAGCCCTCCTCAGAGTTTGCTCGCATCCTGCCAGTGACTTCAGCTGGGGGCAGACCCTCCCGGGCTCCCGGATGCCCAGTTTGGGACTGAGGCCAGGGTGTCGCCCTCACAGCCTGTGAACAAGGTGTTCCCACATGTTGCCTGTGTCCGAGGCCCTCCTCCCCACCTCTCTCTAATGGAAGGAAGGAGAGAAGCCCACAGACCCACCATTCAATTTTTTCCTTTCTGCTCTTAAACAGAAAGTGGTTTTCCCCTCCAAACATCTGGCTTTCACCTAAGTAAGTGTTCCTTGAAATTTAAAGCAATAAGAACTTTTAAGCTAATTCTCTCATTCAAAAAAATGTCTGCTAGCTTTAGGTGAATTTGCTGAAAATCATCTCACTAAATGACTGATAATTTCTCTTAGTCTCAGCTTAGACCCTGTCCAGCCCCCTCTGCAGGAGGATTTGGTGCTGGCCCGTTACCATTATCTTCTGAGGTCTTTCTACGTGCCAGGCACTGTGCTAAGTGCTGAGGATACGTGAATCGAACAAGAGTTGAGGCCACTGCTTTCATGGAAATTCCAGTCTGTGGGGGAACATGGAGCAATGAAAAATAATCAACAATGAGAAACATCTGGAGCCCAGCATCGGTCAATTGCCCTTTGGAAATCTGGAAGAGGCCACGTCAGGCTGAACCAAGCAGCAGATCCCACGCCCAGGGCAAACATGCACAGGCTGCTTTTGAAGATTGGATGTGAGCCTCACCCAGGCCTTCAAAGACACATTCTTGCATTTAAAGTAGGACAAAAGCCTAATCCCCAAAGCCGGGGTTTCTGGGGAGCAGAGGCCCTGATTAGGCTACACCCCACATTGAATATTGTTTTAGTCTATTACGCAACCTTCCAGGGCGGGGATGCTGGGCTGAGTGGGCGGGGAGAAGGGCTTTAAATGCATCCCCTCAAGGCTGATGCTCATTGTAGCAGCTCCAGCCCCTGAGGGAGACTGTATCAAAGGTAAGCCTCTTCCTTCCAAGCTCTCCACCCACCCCCACTCCAGGTGGCACTATCTAGCTGGAGCCTGCTCCAGGAGAAAGGTCCATCTCTGTGGCTGACCCTGTGGGTGATTAGACAGCCCCTCCCCCAGGAGTGTCTAATGAAAATCCTCAAACTGGGTCCTCTGATGGTCCAAAGCTCACCTCTGGTAGCTCTGCCATCCCCAGCCTTGGGGGTCCAAGAAGCAGGGGCTGAGGGGATGGTGGTTTGGAAGCCCTAATGCCCTCCCCTAGAAAGCAGCAGAGCTCAGTAGCTGAAAGGTGTGAGTGGAGGACAGAGATAGAAATAGGTTCAAATCTTGACTTTGCTGCTCGCTAACTGTGAGAGCAAACACAGAGCATTTAATGTCTCTCAGTCTTACTTTCCTCATCTATAAAATGGACCCGTAACAGTTCCAGAGTCTTTTGAGGGGATAACAAAGAGGGAGCCATCCACAGGGATGCGAGGGTGAGGGGCAACATCAGCACAGGTGAGGCAGGCAGGACACAGGGATGCAGGGAGGTGGACTCCAGCTGCTCCCCCTGGGGTGCCAGGAGCAACATTGGATGCTTTCAGCTCCGTTAATCTTTGTAATAACCATAAGGCGGCGCTGTCCACAAAGGAGGCTCCTTCCCCAAGACCACGCAGTTCCGACTACTGGAACTGGGCTGCCAGTCCACCCTGCCCCACTCACACCAGACTCTCCGGCCCTGGGCTGCCCGGCCTGGGTGGCCGTTGGCCTGAGGCTGCGGTTCTGATTTGATCACGTAAGGCTAGGGAGGGCTTTCCTGTTGGGCTGTGTGGCTGGGGTCATTGTCAGCAGAGGTGGCCGGTGAGAGGGCTCCTCCCAGGCTCCGGTGAGAACTGGAGAGGGCCCTTTGACACCTCCAGACGGGGGCGCCCTAGATGCCAGCAGGTCCCCCTCTCAGTGCAGAAAGCCTGGGGTCAGGGTCAGCACCATGGAGAGGACAGGCCATGAAAGGGATCGGCAGCCACTTGCTAGGACTCAAATAGGAACACACAGAAATGCAAACACACGAGGCTAGTTCCATTTTTTGAAAAAAATCATATATACCACATATATACACACCTTATAGAGTACATACCATATATGCATACATATATGACATGTCTACCATATATATAGACATTACACACATGTATTATATATGCAGTATAAATGCATATATTATATATGGTATATGTAATTTTCTTTGCAAAATGGAAATAGCCTTATTGTGGTGTTTTGCTTTTTGTTGTTGTTTTCTTTTCTTCTGATGTTGGAAGCTACACCATATCTGGAAGTGGGCAGGCCATCTCTGGCGGGGACAGTAGGCATTGCTGAGGGAGAAGGGAGAGGGGAGACTTTCTCTGTGACTCCCTTTTTTGTATCTTTTACATTTTCTACCATGAGCATATATGACCTATTACTGATGACCTTTATCAAAAAGTTAACAAATCTTTTAAAAAGATGCAAGCTCATGGCACAAAGATGAAGCACTACAGAGGATGCAAACAAGGATCGCTGCTAATTCCACCCCGCCGATCATCACCGTGTGGGGCTGCCCATCGGGTCTTTTTGCACACGTGCACACGCCCAGCACACATAGTGTACCTGCTGTTCTGTGACCTGTATTCTTTCTTCGCCTCTGTGTGGGGGACACCTCAGGCCCAGGGAGAGCACCTTCGTGAAGGTGCTGGAGCACTTACTCTGCCTCTCTCCTGAATGCTGTGCCCGCCGTCACAAAGGCGCGGTGGAGTTCATGTAAATTGTCTCCTGCTGGTGAACATTTAGGACGTTTCCAGCATTTCTCTGTTATAAACAAACTTGATAAACTTTCTTATTTGTGAATGTTTAGAAACCCTGTAACTTCTATAAGCTCCTGAATGTGGACCTACAATGCCAGAGTAAAGCCTTTTTAAAGGCTTTGCTAAATGGAACCAAATGGCTCTCAGGAAGGGCCACCCCAGCTTGTCACTGTGGCTTCTTGCCCTGGCGCAGGAATCCCCTCCCCACTCGCGAACGATCTGAAGCTCCACCAGACCCTCGCTGGCCTTAGCTCCTCGCACACAGGCGTTACAGGCATGCTTTCGAGAACAACTGCAGATGTTCTGCCTCTGGGTTTTCTTTGATCCGCTCGGGTGTGGAATCACAAGCTGCGCCATCCATGGCGACCTGGGAAGCGGCCTGGCCAGCTGTGCAGTGCTCTTGGAGCGCTGACCTGGCAGTGTCACCAAGCCTGGGCAGTCTGGAGAGGCAGGAGTGGGACATGAGAGGGGCCTGGAAGGTCCTGCCCCCGCACACTGCCCAGACCCCCTCAGCACTTACACTTAGGGTCTCTGCCACTGCTGCCTGGCCCCCACTGCAGATGAGTTTCTCATCCAGAGGGCCGGACAGGTCCAGGTGTCGGGGTTAGGGAGCTGCAAAGACAAAACCATGCCGTTTCCCCGGCGCTATGGGGGAAGTCTTCCTCTCTCCGTGCATCAGCACGTTGGAGGGCTCTCCGCCTCCCCTGCTCCAAGGAGCTGCGTCTTTCCGCAGGCACCATGACCAAAATCAGTGAAGTTGTGCAGCGGGCCAGAGCAGCCTTCAACTCCGGCCGGACTCGCCCCCTGCAGTTCCGGATCCAGCAGCTGGAGGCGCTGCGGCGCATGATCAAGGAGCGCGAGAAGGACATCGCGGGCGCGCTGGCCGCCGACCTGCACAGGGTACGCTCCCCTCGCCCCCGGCCCCCAAACACCCCCTCCCCAACAGGGACAGCGGACCTCTTGGGCGCCAGGGCGCGGGGCGGGGGCGAGGGTGGACAGGAATGAGAACAGTCACTGCTTGCCCGTAGGCCATCTGCTGTGCGCCTGAGGCTCAGCGCCCAGCTCTTTACCCAGAACCTGATTTAGTCCTCAAAATCCTCCGTGACTGCCAAGACCTTTTTATAGAAGAGGGCAGTGCCGTTCAAACCATCAGACACTAAGATGGGGCGGACCGTCCTCTCCTTCCTCCCCATGCTGAGCCCTAGGTCCCCAAGCCATAGGGCAGGAGCCCGGTGCTCCTGCCTCGCACCCGTCTGCCATCCGTCCCCCCTGACTTCACTTCCTTCTCCATCTGGCTTGGGGCGCCAGCCTGCCCCCAACCCGCCCACCCCCGTTTCAACCATCTCCTGCGGGAGTGCCCTCCCAAGCCTCTGGTCTCCTCTCTCCTCCAGCCCTCAATCCCGGGTCTCTCTCACTGCACCGGGTGGCAGCACAGCTCGGCCCCCAGAGGATGCTCGTGCTGCGAGGCATCGCCCTCCCTCCTCATCCATCCCTTGCCCTGAAGCAAAACCAGACACCTCTAAATTCTCAAACCCTTCACCTTGCTGCGCCGCCCCCCCCCCCCC